>SJYC01135522.1:0-28607 GCA_006408675.1 Madoqua kirkii
AACTCTTTGCAAACCTATTGACTGTACCCCAGCAGGCTCCTCTGTCCATGGAATTCTCCAGGCAAGAACACTGGAGTGCATTGCCCTGCCCTTCTCCTACTTTCCTCTAAGGCAGCAGAAATCTAAATTAGACACACCACTGCCTGGAATAAAGACTAATTTCTTCGTTTCTCGGGCAGGTAGATATGACTACATATCTAAGTTACAGTCAATGAGATGTAAGCAGAAGAGTCAAGTGAGTCAAGGACTCTCTGTAAATGCCCCTTCTTCATCCTCCCCTCCATGATTCTGCTAGAAACACAGAGCTACCTAGGACTATATACCTGAGACCCAGCAGTAGTGACAGCAGTGTTGAGCTGGAGAAACTGAGTCCCTGAGAACTTTCAGGAGCAGAGTCATCAAACTAAGGCTGGATTTTTATGATGGAGAAATAAACAGTTTTTAAGTCATTGATGTTTTGCTTGTTTCCATTACAGCCAATTTACAAAATTACTTTTCCACAGCTTTGTTTTCAGAGTCTCTCAACTTTCAAACTTTTGCATTATGCCTCAATAATATCTGTTTATTTTAATGCAATAAATTTGTGACTATCGATTAGGCAACTTTGATATGCAAGAACAAGAATAGGAGAGTATGTTGTATTGAGTAACCAGTGAGCAGCTCCAACACACATCACACCTCAGATGCTTAATGGTGGAAGAAGGGGAAGTTCCAGTGTGCTTAACAGAAAGACTTAGTCTATCAGGGCCCAGTGTGGGGAGGAAGGAAGGTTTGTTGGGGGATGAGAACTAAAAAATGAGATGTTAACCAATGGACAGAGAGAGGAGGTGCATTTCAGATAGTGGAACCATATTTCCAAAGGCCTTTGAGCAGGAAGCAGCAGAGAATGGTGAAAAAAGAGAAGTCAGTTTAGTTAGAACAGAACAATGGCGACACCGGTGAAAAGACAGTCAAGGTCTAAAACCTCGCATTCTATTCCTCATTGTCTCTCCATCACCTTCTAAGCTACAAGGATGGGCCCCAAAATGAGAAAAATAACTAGACTTCATAAAGAAGAAAATTCTAGGTGCTTTTCACAATTTTCTTGTGGGCGAGGAGATAGAATTTAAACCCACACCATAGAATCAAAGTATTCCCTGATTCTAGTTTTTTGTTTTTTGGGTTTCCCCTCCCCCCAAAAAAGGATAAGCACTGAAGTAAGAAAAGATAACACTTAATGGGATCATTGTTTTGCCCTGGTTTATGTAAGAATGAACAGACCCAACTAAAATATGCAAGTCATCCCTCTCAACAGAACTCTGCTTGTTCCCCTCTGCTTCCAGTCCTTCTCATTTACCAAGATAAATAAATAAATGAAACTCTCTTTGACAGAATCTGGCTTCTCAGAATTTTTGGTTTCCTACTTCAGAAAATATTAATGCATTTCACTGAGCCAGTGTGGGCTGACATACATTTACCATCTTTCACGATCCTAAGAAGAGAGAAAGCTTATTAACAGGATTAAAGAATCCACAGAGGACACTAGAGGGTGGGTGTCTCATTTGAATAACAGAACTCTGCTTGTTCCCCTCTGCTTCCAGTCCTTCTCATTTACCAAGATAAATAAATAAATGAAACTCTCTTTGACAGAATCTGGCTTCTCAGAATTTTTGGTTTCCTACTTCAGAAAATATTAATGCATTTCACTGAGCCAGTGTGGGCTGACATACATTTACCATCTTTCACGATCCTAAGAAGAGAGAAAGCTTATTAACAGGATTAAAGAATCCACAGAGGACACTAGAGGGTGGGTGTCTCATTTGAATTTGCTGTGATGTCTGCCCATAGACTAACAGCTAACCAGGACCACAGTAGGCAGGCACAAGCAGGGTGTTCCCATTTCCCAGAACTGTTCAAATAGAAGGTAAAAAAAAAAAAAGAAAAAATTGCTATCCTGCTTCTCAAATAAGCCAAGCTTTGTATTTGCTTTTCCTTTCACCTCTAAACAGCTTTCCCTGTTGTTTCTCAAGTCTGCCTCTTCCTCAATGTTTAAGTCTCACTCTCAGTATCATCTCCTAGGAGAGGTCATCCCTTAGAGCTCTTCCTAAAATAAGCTCTCTTGAATCCCACTGCTTTATGTTACATCAAGTGTTTCCTTCTACATTCATTAAACCCCAAATTACCTTGTTATATGTGCTTACTTGGGCTTCCCAGGTGGTGACAGTGGCAAAGGATCTACCTACAATGCAGGAGACCAGGTTCAACCTCTGGGTTGGGAAGATCCCTTGGAGTAGGAAATGGCAACTTGCTCCAGTATACTAGCCTGGAAAATTCCATGGGCAGAAGAGCCTGATGGGCTACAGCATATGGGGCCACAAACAGCTGGACATGACTAAGCAGACGATTGTTGACCAGGGGATTTTTGCAGAAACTGATACTTGCAGCAGAAAGTGAACAGGAACTAAGAAGCCTCTTGATGGAAGTGAAAGAGGAGAGTGAAAAAGCTGGCTTAAAGGTCGACATTCAGAAAATTAAGATCATGGCATCTGGTCCCACCACTTCATGGCAAATAGATGGGGAAACAGTGTCAGGCTTTATTTTTCTGGGCTCCAAAATCACTGCAGATGGTGACTGCAGCCATGAAATTAAAAGATGTTTACTCCTTGGAAGGAAAGTTATGACCAACCTAGACAGCCTATTCAAAAGCAGAGACATTACTCTGTCAGCAAAGGTCTGTCTGGTCAAGACTATGGTTTTTCCAGTGGTCATGTATGGATGTGAGAGTTGGACTGTGAAGAAGGCTGAGCACTGAAGAATTGATGCTTTTGAACTGTGGTGTTGGAGAAGACTCTTGAGAGTCCCTTGGACTGCAAGGAGATCCAACCAGTCCATTCTGAAGGAGATCAGTCCCGGGTGTTCTTTGGAAGGAATGATGCTAAAGCTGAAACTCCAGTACTTTGGCCACCTCATGGGAAGAGTTGACTCATTGGAAAAGACCGTGATGCTGGGAGGGATTGGGGGCAGGAGGAGAAGGGGATGACAGAGTATGAGATGGCTTGATGGCATCACCGACTCGATGGACAAGAGTTTGAGTGAACTCCGGGAGTTGGTGATGGGCAGGAAGACCTGGTGTGCTGCCATTCATGGGGTCGCAAAGAGTCGGACACGACTGAGCAACTGAACTGAACTGAATACTTCTGGCTGGCAATTTTTATTTTGGCTGGCCCAAAATTAATTCTGCTATTTCACTAACACTTCGCAGGTTATTACACTCGATAGTTAAACCTGACACACCTATA
Organism: Madoqua kirkii; assembly: GCA_006408675.1. NCBI lineage: Eukaryota > Metazoa > Chordata > Mammalia > Artiodactyla > Bovidae > Madoqua > Madoqua kirkii. The sequence goes on from SJYC01135522.1 coordinate 3,279, forward strand.
AAGTCCTCTAATTTTCATGAAATGCCACTTTCAATCCACTTTTCTGTATAAGCAAAAGCTGGAGCATTCTCCAGCACCAGGAGTTTCATTTTCACTTTTTATATCGGAATCAATCGCTAAGATTTTTCATGTCTTTTTGTTGGCCTAATATTCACAATATTCATGGGGTCGCTAAGAGTTGGACACGACTGAGCGACTGAACTGAACTGAAACCAACTTTTTCACTCTCTTCTTTCACTTTCAGGAATTATTTGCTTCCTTCAATTTGTGGATTTGTGAGATCTCAGCTGGTGAAGCAAAATAAAGTAAAATCAAATTCAAATGGTACTAGAGGAGGTACTAGGGAAAGACCTTTATTATTGGTCAATATGATATGGCAATTTTAAATCTCACCTCAATTTGCAACGTTGTATGTTAGGGTCATCATTATCTGAGTTATGGGGCCAGAAGCTCTTTTTATATTCAGTTCCACAAATCTTACCCTTGTGTTTAAAAAAAGAAAACGAGTGAAGTTTAGGTACAGATGGAATAATATCTCAAAGTTTTGGACTGCAGTTCCTCAAGGAACATGGAATAATGATTCAATCAGTATTCTGGAGTCAGCTATATGCTCCACATAGTATAGTATTTGCTTTTATTGTTGAAGATGGAGTAACATTTTAATGACTGGAAACTGGGAAAATCTTATTGGCCATGCTCCTTGAGAGATCTTTGATAATTTGTACCATTCTTCCAGGCTATTCATTTACGGTTATTTATTGGTTGATTCCTTAAACTCAATTTTTTATAAATACAGATACTGTATTTATATCTTTGTGCTTCAGTGAAAAACAGTACATTCTTTAGGGGATATCCTTCAATGTTTTCTGGTTTTGTTTTTAATGAGCTTTTCACAATTCTATAAGTTATTAAAAATTGATTGTAGTGTGAAACAGTTCTTATCTATAGACATGCTAATTCTATCCTGTCTAGTAGAGGTGCAGTTGACTATTCTTCCCCACTACAGAAAAAGCTAGTTTTGTCTCTGTTTGCATGTTCATTTCTTCATTTCTTTACTCCATGGAAATTTGTGCTTTTTGACTTCTCTTCTGAATTGGTTGTTAGACCTCCTCACTTTGCTTATTGATTTAAATAAAATCTTTAACACATTCATTTTCATAATTGTATAAGATGATTTTACCTAAAAATTATCCTTTGACAATGTATTGTCAAAAATATTAGTGTCTGGCAATCCATGTATTGCTCACCAATGTCGTGAAATGGTGATTATTGCAGCATAGATTTGATATGGAACAATGAGCTTGAAATCAGAGTTTCTTGCTCATTTATCTCGGAAAATCAGTGGCTTTGGTAATTATGCTGTGTAGCCTGTTATTTATGGGCAACAGATAAAAAGGCAAGGAATGTGCATGTTTGGGGCAAGAGAATTCTGATGACTGTGAAACTATTATGGAATCCCTTAGAAAGTCCCTCTGGTCACCTTTCCATTACTGAATCAGAATGCAGGCACCAAAAAATCAACATCAAATTACAACAGGCAAGACCACCCATACGTCGCTCTACTTCAGGGCATCCAGAAGTTCTTTTCTGATAATATCAGCGGAGATCATCTCCTAGAAGCTTAGAAACCTGTAAAGGCTGGTTTCTGTATTTAACTAGGAGACTTCTGATGTTTTCTGATGGCAAATTAAAAAAAAAAATCAGAGTGATTCCTTGGCATGAAAATCTTCTCCAAACACAGAATATCATTATAGCAGCACGTCATGAAAAAGGTCTGACACAGGCTGACATCCACGACCTTGTCAACATTGATGGGAACTTGTGTGGAAACCAACTGTTGTCCTCTTTGAAGTCTGAAGGTTTGAGTAGGCTCTAGCTGCTTTGCTGGGGCGCTGACGCTGATTTGTTCTGATCTCTCCCCTTTAAGATTCTCTTACCAATTTGGCTGCTGCACAAGTGCTTCCAGGGGCATGTGCTCACAAATACGGTTGCATATTTGGCTTTATAGTTTTTGACACAGAAGAAAACAATGCCAACTAAAGTGTAGCATCGTCACTTGTTGACGTATAAACACATTCTAAGGAGGTGTGTTTTCCCCATCTGTTGGCCTCATCTATCAGCTCCACTTTTGATACTACTTGGTCAGTCTTCTGACAGGAAGGGAGAAAGTGTCTTGTGTGGTCCCCTTAAAGTCTAATTAGAGAGAGATGTCATATAAGCCTGACACTTTCTTGGTGATGAGAAGAGAGGTACCCCCATCTAACCTTGATAATAATTATTTAAATAATTGTTGCACAGTTGCTTCATATGAAACACATTCATGTTTCGTTGGTTAATCTAGAAGTTGAAGCCAGTTTGTAAGAGCCTCGTGCCTATCTTCTGCTACGGCTCCAAATTTTGATAAAATGATTCCTAAATTTACATGATTGGGATCATCACTGAAGTTCCTACGTTGGAGGTAGCTTTGTTTACCACCTCCATTTCTGTAACTGTAAAGTGGAATAGTAATCACCACTTCATAGATTGCTTTAAGTGTTTAAAATGCTATATGTAAACTACCCAGCACAGTACTAGGCCCATAATATGGCATCTACTCTAAACTGGTTAAGAAGTAAGTCTCAGTAAAGGACAAGAGCTCCAGCCGTGTGAGCCAAGACAGATGCTGTCTGAAGGACTCCCGTGACTTGGGTCAGGGAGAGGTCAGGTAGATCCTGGCTACTTGAAATTCCAGGGCTCATGCCTAGCAGAGTACACCTGGTCTACAGGCTGGAGGGCCTGGGGCTGCTGATAAGGACTGGCTCAGAATAGGCCTAGGACTGAGGCTACCTCCTATGGAGGTCAGAGGACAAAAAGGGCATTCGGAGAAGGCAGAAAATGTCGGTACTCTTTCTTGGTAAGATTCACTTGTGATCTGGCGGAGTGGTCTTTGATCTTTTCCCTAAGGAGACTGGATCTTTTGGGAGGATACTGAATTCTCAAATGTGTGTGGGGGGTTATATGTCTTGCAGTTTTACTGTTGCAGGAGAAGACATTAGCAATCATGACATTTATTCATAGAATCCTTCCACTAACCTGTATAATTATATGCAATTCTGCCACAAATGTGAATATTGTCATTTTTGCTTAGTACATGAGGAAAAGAATGTAAAGAGTAATCAGATGACTGGACCATGTTATATTTGGGACTAGAATCTAGATAGCCTTTCTCCTAGGCCAGAGCATTTCCCATTTGTATAGGTTTAAAAATAAAATGTATTGAAGAGATTTTTGGTACTGATGCTGCTAAGTCACTTCAGTCATGTCCGACTCTGTGCAGTCCCATAGACAGCAGCCCACCAGGCTTCCCCGTCCCTGGGATTCTCCAGGCAAGAACACTGGAGTGGGTTGCCATTTCCTTCTCCAGTGCATGAAAGTGAAAAGTGAAAGTGAAGTTGCTCATTCATGTCTGACCCTTAGCATGGACTGCAGCCTACCAGGCTCCTCTGTCCATGGAATTTTCCAGGCAAGAGTACTGGAGTGGAGTGCCATTGCCTTCTCCAGTAGGGCTTATTTTCCTCTGTGACTTGTGGGATATTTTTAAAATTTGTTTTTAATTGGAGGATAATTGCTTTACAATGTTGTATTGGTTTCTGCCATATATAAACATGAAACAGCCATAAGTATGCATATATCCCCCGCCTCTTGACCCTCCTTCCCAACCCCCACCCCACCCCATCCCTCTAGGTTGTCACAAAGCACCTGGTTGAGCATCTTGCAGTATATAGCAATTTCCCACTAGTTGCACTAATAGCTTAGTTGGTAAAGAATCTGCCTGCAATGTAGGAGACCCTGATTCAATTCCGAGGTAGGGAAGATCTCCTGGAGAAGGGATAGGCTACCCACTCCAGTATTCTTGGGCTTTCCTTGTGGCTCAGCTGGTAAAGAATCCGCCTGCAAATGTGGGAGACATGGGTTCGATCCCTGGGTTGGGAAGATCCCCTGGAGAAGAGAAAGCCTACCACTCCAGTGTTCTGGCCTGGAGAATTTCATGTACTATAGGGGGTCACAAAGAGTCAGACACGACTGGGCACTTTCACTTTCATCTGTCTTACATATGGTAACATATATGTTTCAGTGCTACTCTCTCAATTCCTTCCACCCTTTTCTTGCCCCTGCTGTGCCCCACAAGTCTGTTCCCTGTGTCTGCGTCTCTATTTCTGCTCTGTAAATCGACTTGTGGGATTTTTAAAGCTGTACAACAGCATATGGGTAACTTTTCATTGTACCTCTATGTAGATTAAACACGGAATAAAATTTTATGGCAGAATTTATGTACCCAGCCCCAGGGAAACCTTGCCCAACTGTGCACTTTTTGACATGGCAAACAGTTCAATAAACGGGATGGTTCTGGGTTTGTCTGAAGCTAGCTGTGTGGCTTTAGGCAAGTTTCCTAGTCTTTAAAGACTGTTGTTCTGTGGGCTTCCCTGGTGGCTCAGACGGATTTATTGCAAATAATCCATCTGCAATGCAGGAGGTCTAGTTTGATCCCTGGATCGGGAAGATCCTTTGGAGGAGGAAATGGCAATCCACTCCAGTATTTTTGCCTAGGAAATTCCGTGGACAGAGGAGCCTGGTGGGCTACAGTCCACGGGGTTGCAAAGAATCAGACACAACCGAGCAACTAACACACACACACAGTCATTTTAGCCTTAGTGTCTTAAGTGATCTGTGAAGAGTTCCTTCAGCTCTGCATAATAATGATACTGTGCTCCAAACACTGTATGTTACAGACAGTATCATTTGTGGGTATCGCCCTCCTTTGATAGCAGAGGACCCTGAAGCTCAAAGAGATGAACAGATTTGCCAAGATCGCAAATGGAAAACCAGTTTTCAGTGCAGGATGGGAACCTCAAAGTCCTTGCTGTTCTCCTGTGCCAGGACACCCATCAGTTTGTCTCTCTTCCTTTACTGGTGAGAAGTCAAGAATTGTCAGGATAGCAGCCTCTAGCATGGAGGTTCCCCCTCAGGCATGCACAGGTTACCTATTGAGGAACACGGAAGAATGTCTCCACTTTGATTTACATTTTTCTCATACTTGAAGCTTTTCTATTTGGGGGGTGTATTTTTAAAATGTATATGATGTATACACATCACACGTGGAGGTTTGTGGGGTAGTCAGTAAACTTGTTTTTTTCTGAAAAAAAAAAAAATTTCAGAGAGCCCTGATTGTCCGTCTGACTTTAATTTTTCATTAAAAAGTTATTGTGAAAATAAATAGGCCATAAAAATATTGTAGCTGAGCACTGAAGAATTGATGCTTTTGGACTGTGGTGTTGGAGAAGACTCTTGAGAGTCCCTTGGACTGCAAGGAGATCCAGCCAGTCCATTCTGAAGGAGATCAGTCCCGGGTGTTCTTTGGAAGGACTGATGCTAAAGCTGAAACTCCAGTACTTTGGCCACCTCATGGGAAGAGTTGACTCATTGGAAAAGACCGTGATGCTGGGAGGGATTGGGGGCAGGAGGAGAAGGGGACAACAGAGGATGAGATGGCTGGATGGCATCACGGACTCGATGGACAAGAGTTTGAGTGAACTCCGGGAGTTGGTGATGGGCAGGAAGACCTGGTGTGCTGCCATTCATGGGGTCGCAAAGAGTCGGACACGACTGAGCAACTGAACTGAACTGAATACTTCTGGCTGGCAATTTTTATTTTGGCTGGCCCAAAATTAATTCTGCTGTTTCACTAACACTTCGCAGGTTATTACACTCGATAGTTAAACCTGACACACCTATAAAGTCCTCTAATTTTCATGAAATGCCACTTTCAATCCACTTTTCTGTATAAGCAAAAGCTGGAGCATTCTCCAGCACCAGGAGTTTCATTTTCACTTTTTATATCGGAATCAATCGCTAAGATTTTTCATGTCTTTTTGTTGGCCTAATATTCACAATGTCCGAATCAAACTATATCCTGAAGAATTATCATCTTCTGAGAAATTAGTATATATGTTGCTCAGATAATCAGAGAAGACACCTGCATAAAATGCACAGAAAAATTACTCTTAACTTAAAATTTTGCAACGTGTCATTTTTGAGAATTTATGTTTACAATATAATAAAACCTAGTGGAGCAAAATGTGAATGATAACAATCATAAGTTGTATAATGAACCCCTGATCAATTCTAAGCTCGAACAGCTTAACGTGGTGATGTTAATTGTGTTGTGTTGTGTTGTTGTATGTGTGTGCTCAGTTCTGTTTGACTCTTTGCCACCCTATGAGCTGTAGCCTACCAGGTTCCTCTCTCCATGGAATTTTCCAGGCAAGAATACTGGAGTGGGTTGCCATATCCTACTCCAGGGGAATCTTCCCGACCCAGGGATCAAATCTGCCTCTTACTTCTCTTGCATTAGCAGATGAATTAGGAAGATTGTTTACCACAAGCAGTACCTGGTTTAAAAATGTATTGATATGTCTCTGGTTAATGATGTAAAATGTATCTGTCTCTTCTAGAATGTATACTCCTTAAAGGCAGTGATCTTGTCTTACTACTCAAGTCTCAGGAGCTAAAAAAGTATTTGTGGAGTATCTGGTGAATGAATGAAAAACTGGTCAGTACTTTAAAATGGGTATTATCATAATTCACATTACAATGACTCACAGAGATTTTAAATAACTTGATCAAGGTTTTACAGCCAGTTGATGGAAGAATCACTTGACCTCAGAAAATCTTTTAAGTTATATATGTTCCTTCTCTTAATATTTTTTGGGGAGGGAAAGTAATGTATATTAAGAAAATCATCATTTTCAAAATTCTAGTTTCTTCTTTGATTCTTTCCTCTGTTCTATCAATATCCAATCAAGTCCATCCTTAAACTACTATTTATACTGTCCATCCTTTTTCTTTCTATTCTCTCTGCCACCATTTTTATTAATGGTCACATTCTGGGAACCATTGGAATAGCCTCCTACTTAGTTTCATTGCCTTTCATTGCCTCCCTACTTAGTTATATTCCTTCTGCTCCAATCTCTATCTCTACATATGTCTCTCCCAGATTAACTGCCTTAAACTTTGGCTTTATCATGCTATTGAGTCACATCTCCAGTTGCTATCTGTTGCTAGTAGCTTAAATTGTACATTTTTTGCCTTTTACATTCAAGGCCCTCCCTAGCTGTCCCCAATCTTCCTCACATTATTCTCTCCTTAAACTCTCTACATGATCACCAGTTAGATAGCCCCACTTACTAGTCAAACATCTCTAGAGTTCTTCCTATTCTTCAACCATTCTTACCCTATTATTCTTCAAACACATGCCTTTCCACATTCAAATTACATTCATTTATCAAATCACTGGAGAATTTCCACCTTCTTTTAGAATGTTTTCCAGATAACTCCAATGTACATGGGTCCACCTGTCTCCAGGTTCATTAGTACCTAGAACAGTGCCACGCTCACTGTAGGTGCTTAGAAAATTTTTGTCCAGTGAATTACTGAACACGTAGCTGAAATCATGCTCTGTTTTACGGTAGCTTTTATTTTGTCTTATTTTATCTATGCTATTAACTCTTGGGTCCCTTTCCAATTGGATCTTTGAGGGCTGAGATCACAGACTCCTATTCAGCTCCTCATACACAGGAAGCAATGCCTCTTCTGAAAGACAATCCCTCATGCTTAACCAAGTGAGCCTAATGTCACACTGTATTATTGATAACCTTACACTCTCTGATTTGCTTTATGGCTCAGGCTTAACAACTACTACACACATAACAGTCACCCAGTCCAGTCCTCTTGCCTGGAAAATCCCACAGACAGAGGAGCCTGGTAGGCTACAGTCCACGGGGTCACAAAGAGTCGGACACAACTGAGAGACTTCCCTTTCACACACGTAACACCTGACCCTACAGAGAGGAGACACTGGAGATTCAAAGTATATCCCTCCTTTTTCTTCAGTTAATATTTCACCATCATTTATATACTGTGAAAACAAATTACCAATCTAAGCAACTTTTTGTTCAAATCCTAGCTGCAATTTTTTTCTAACTTTTCTGATCCTCATGAAATTATCCCCTAATATTATGGTATGCCAATAATGTAATGACAACAAGCTAGGCATAGAAACTAGTATATAATAGGGTCCATATACTTCATACAAAAGCATACCAACCAGTGTCACTTCTTCTCAATACTATGTGAGTATTGTCAGTTAAAAAGTGTCATGGAAATTCAGGGGAAGTATAAATTAATGAAGGCTGGGGCATCACAGGAAGGTACCTGAAATTCTCTTCAACAACAGTGTAATAATTATTGAGTCTAGGTACCTGTAAATCTGGTTTATACGGTCCCTACCTGCTATAAATATGTAATCTGTGATTTAACTTTAATAGCTTTACCTATGCTTTTAAGAGAAAGATAAATAGATGATATTGACAATTTTCTCTTTAATCCCTTGGACATTGCTTTAACCCAATCACAAAGAGCCCTTCCCAACTACTGTCACCAAAACAGCAACACACACTACCTCTCTTCCACATTATAGTGGTCTTTCTCATTTCTTACTAATCCATGAGAACAGTTAAATTTATTTATTGACCTATGTCAAGAGTCACTAAAATTAACCCATAAAACAAATATGGACCTCATTCTACTTTAATAAATAAAGTTTTATTGGAACACCATCACGTTCACTCATTACATATTGGCTAAGGCTGCTTTTGGGCCAACACAACAGAGTTGAGTAGCTGTGACAGAAACTGTATGGCCCCCAAAGCCTAAAATATTTATATCTGGCTTTTTACGATCTTACCCTTGGCTTATAAGTTTCTTTTCCATTTCCTCACTCTCAGAACATGAAAAGAGAGTTTTTGTTTACTGCTTTAACTGTGACATTTGTACCTGGGATCTAATAGGTGGTTCATTGCTGTTGCTGACCATTCTTGGGGACTTAACAGGAGGAGGGTCAATGGTGTTAACAGAGATTCACGTGAATTCAGCTGTGCATCTGGAATCACTGCTTTCTGGGTATGCATATAATAAACGCATATAAAGAAATGTGTAAATGGCCAAAGAATACTCTAGGGAGGATTCTTGGCTCAAAGAATAGCTTTCATAGAAAATCCCTTGGTCTCACTGCTGGGCTTACTGGGGGCAGGGCACTGTGCTTTTTATAGCACTGCTATGCTAAATGAAACATGGGCTAAATCACCAGGCAGGCCTGGAGCTGAGAATCTGGGTAGCATCTGGAGAGTAAGAGTTTAGGGTAACAAATTCCTAAATGAACTTGTTGATAAGAACACCAGCCTGTACCTTTTTATTAATTTATTATATTCTTGTCAATTGATATTACCCAGAGATTTTAAAGAAAAAAAAAAAAAAACCACAACAGTTATGAAAACACCAATTTCCCAAGAGTCTCTTTTAGTTTCTAGATATAGCTTAGAATTTTATTCTACATAAACTTCTCACCAAAGAAACTTTATTAACAAGTGGGAATTCTGACCTACTGAAATGTAGCCAATTCCTCTACGCTAGGCAGACATGTCAGAATAAGCCAATGTCAACATGTCAATTTTCCAATATTCTGTTTAAGGTACAAAGATGAACTTAATAGTGTCTCAGTGTTTAAAAAAAAAAAAAAACTACATACCTAGATAGAGAGCTTTGTCTGGGAGGTCATAATATGTATTATATCTGGAAGTTTTATCAGACAAGTCTCCAGGTTGAGCTGACACTGTCATGACCCACACGCTCCCCAAGCCAATATGGTTGGATGTATTCCACTAATTTTATGTCATTTCAGTTCATTCTCTACACTATAGCGTAAGTGATTTAAAATGTAATCTAGTCCTATCTCTTCCTTTCTAAAAATCCCCCAGAATCTCTACATTTCCTTCAGGAGAAAGCGAAAGCTTTCATAATACATGTAGGCTGAGATGGTTCTGTGTGTCTGCTCACATGTCTCACCTTGCCACAAGCCTCTCATCTCTCCCTCCTCCCCTTGTCCTTTGCTCTGAAGGCCGCATTTCTAAGAATTTTGGTAATGTCTTATTCTCCCTAGCACCCCCTTCATCGCTTTCTATTTTCTCCCTATCTCTTTTCTCTGGTGCTTCTGAGCCCCCTGTGCATGCTCTTTCCTTTCTGATTCTGATTGAAACACTTTCCCTTCCTTTTTTTGGCTAACCTTTGCTCATTATTTGAGTCTCATCTCAGACTTTTCTTTCTCCTGATAGCTTTTCTGGATTTCTGAAGCCCAGATTAAATAGAAAAACCCTGTGGTAAATAACGTACTAGTGGGAACACCACCTCCATATCTAACTCCCTAAAATGTATCACATGAAAGACTCATGAAAGGTAGAGCTCTAACTTAACTGTGATGTCTCCCCCAAGGTGATCTAAATTCTTCAAATCAATAGATTAAGTACAGCTTTAAGTATTCTCCCAACTCTTACAAGCAATTATTTGTCTCTTAGATAAATCTGTAATTGTGTAACTATCAAAAAAAATTACAGGAATTGTTCTTTTAAAATATACCCAAAGTGCTCTGCTTAACATGACACACTATAGAGACTTCCCTGGCAGTCCAGTGGTTAAAGCTGCACCTTCCAATGCAGGGACTGTGGGTTTGATCCCTGGTCAAGGAGTGAAGAACCCACAGAGCCAAAACCAAAACATAAAACGGAAATGATATTGCAACAAATTCAATGTAAAAAACTTTAAAAATGATCAACATAAAAAAAATAAAGGAAATGGCACACTAAATGTGTCTTAATTAACGACATAAGACTTGTTTTGAAAGCCCTTCACTTTAAGGAAATCAAAGAGGATGAAGGCAAGCCACTTGTAATAATTAGCTCCAATGCCTAGGAATACGAGAAAACACCTGTTTTTCTGAAACATACTTGTAATAGGACAAATAGGATTGGAGATAACAACATGAAATTGCATTAAAATAAAAATGGAGCATTCATGTGTTTAACTAGAAATGTCTGGGCAGCAAACACTGGGTGGAGGCATGTTAAACACACCAGCACCTCCCTCACTAGCTCTGGTTATGCAGATGTTGCTAAAAATTTAAGTGCCATAACCTAAAATGATGCTTGCCACATTTTTTGTAATCTGCTATGGGTAGAGGGTCAAAAACGTGGTATCTTGGGAGTAAAGAAAATCAATCTAAGAAGTGCCAATAATACGAGGCAGGAAAGGTGATTTTGCTTCAGAGAGAACAATAATTTACACCAAACAAGTCCCAGAGCAGGTGCCTGATGCCAGGCCTGTACAGACCCAGCAAGGTCTGAAGGTGGTATAGATATCTGAGACTGAGATCAAGGTATGGCATTAGGTATAAAGAGCAAAGAGGACTAGAGCGTAAGTCCCACCTGTGGAAAGGGGTCAGAATGAGGCAAAGAGAACAGAAAACTGGGCAAAGAATCAGATGATGAGACTCGGTAATGAAAATAGCTTGGCAAGCCTTCCTAGGAAGAGTCAGAAGGGCCACAGGGCTGAGATTCTGCAAGGAATAGTGTGAGAGCAAAATGGGACCTCAAGCAGTGACTGCAGCACCCGGAGGAGGAACAAGGAGCTTGGAGTCTGTTGGCCTCCTGTTATTTCAACCTTGGGGTCCAAACTTTCTAAACTGTGCTTGTCACAGGCTAGCAAGCTCTTCCTGTTCTCCCAGAACCAGCTAAGTTCAAGAGTGAAAGAACAGATAACTCCTAAGAGGGTCTATACCCACCAAATGTAAAGCTCAGCTGCAAACATTTGCTTTGGGCACTAGCGGGTCTCTTGAGAAATCTGTATGCAGGTCAGGAAACAACAGTTAGAACTGGACATGGAACAACAGACTGGTTCCAAATAGGAAAAGGAGCACGTCAAAGCTGTATATTGTCACCCTGCTTATTAAACTTATATGCAGAGTACATCATGAGAAACACTGGACTGGAAGAAACACAAGCTGGAATCAAGACTGCTGGAAGAAATATCAATAACCTCAGATATGCAGATGACACCACCCTTATGGCAGAAAGTGAAGAGGAACTCAAAAGCCTCTTGATGAAAGTGAAAGAGGAGAGTGAAAAAGTTGGCTTAAAGCTCAGCATTCAGAAAACTAAGGTCATGGCATCTGGTCCCATCACTTCATGGGAAATAGATGGGGAAACAGTGGAAACAGTGTCAGACTTGATTTTGGGGGGCTCCAAAATCACTGCAGATGGTGATTGTAGCCATGAAATTAAAAGAAGCTTACTCCTTGGAAGAAAAGTTATGACCAACCTAGAATTCATGGGAAATAGATGGGGAAACAGTGGAAACAGTGTCAGACTTTATTTTGGGGGGCTCCAAAATCACTGCAGATGGTGATTGTAGCCATGAAATTAAAAGATGCTTACTCCTTGGAAGAAAAGTTATGACCAACCTAGATAGCATATTCAAAAGCAGAGACGTTACTTTGCCCACAAGGTCTGTCTAGTCAAGGCTATGATTCTTCCTGTGGTCATGTATGGATGTGAGAGTTGGACTGTGAAGAATGCTGAACACCGAGGAATTGATGCTTTTGAACTGTGGTGTTGGAGAAGACTCTTGAGAGTTCCTTGGACTGTAAGGAGATCCAACCAGTCCATTGTAAAGGAGATCATTCCTGGGTGTTCTTTGGAAAGTCTGATGCTAAAGCTGAAACTCCAGTACTTTGGCCACCTCATGCGAAGAGTTGGCTCATTGGAAAAGACTCTGATGCTGGGAGAGACTGGAGGCAGGAGGAGAAGGGGACGACAGAAGATGAGATGGCTGGATGGCATCCCGACTTGATGGACATGAATTTGAGTGAACTCTGGGAGTTGGTGGTGGACAAGGAGGCGTGGCGTGCTGCGATTCATGGGGTCGCAAAATGTCAGACATGACTGAGTGACTGAACTGAACTGAACTGAAAACATATACGGGACTAATTCTCTTCACTACTTGCTTTGTTCTCTTAAAATCTGCTTTTGTCATATTTTACCCTGACAATTTTCCCATTTAAAACAAAATGTACCATAATAGAATGGAAATTCAGTCTCCTTGGAGGATTTTTAAATAAGGACTGTTAACTGTGTTTGAGGTTCCCATACTTCTGAAACGAGAAGCCTTAATGTCCTCGGGTCCAGTTATTGAAATATTTAATTTATTGAGCTCTGTTGCTGAAGGATGTATAATGCCTACTGTACAAACTGATTCACTGGTAAAGAATAGCTTTGCTGTTTTGAGATTCCTAGAAATATCATAGTATTGGAGACTTCTCAGAAGATTACTGGAGGGTTCTCAGCAGGGAAAGGTCATTTGTAGTAGCAACAGCTCCCACCACACTCACACAGTATGCTTGGATTGAGGTTTTTAGGTACCAAAAGAACATGGGATCTCTGGTACTGAGACTGAAGAGAAAATTCGTGCAGTTATTTTTGTGGTTCCTCAAATATAATCACACAGTGGAGGGATATACTTATTCTTTTTTTTTTTAATTTTTATTTTTTGTTTAATGCTTATTCCATTTCACAGCACTGCATTGGTTCTGCCATACATTGACATGAATCAGCCACAGGTGTGGATGATCTCCCCATGTTAAAGCCTCCTCCCACCTCCCTTCCCTGCCCATCCCCCCGGTTCATCCCATACACCGGCCCCAAGCATCCTGTGTCCTGTATTGAACATAGACTGGTGCTTCATCTCCCATATGATTGTATACATGTTTCGTTGTCCTTCTCCCAGATCTTCCCACCCTCTCCCTCTCCCTCTGAAGCCAACAGTCCATTCTATACCTCTGTGTCTCTTATATTGTCTCACTTTCGGGGTCATCATTATTGTCTTCTAAATTCCATATATATGTGTCAGTATACTGTATTGGTGTTTTTCTTTCTGGCTTACTTCACTCTGTATATTTTCTCCCATTCAGAAGGCTGTCTTTTCACCTTACTTATAGTTTCCTTTGTTGTGCAGAAGCTTTTGATTTTAATTAGGTCCCATTTGTTTATTTTTGCTTTTATTTCCAGTATACTGGGAGGTGGATCATAGAGGATCCTGCTGTGATATATGTCCGAAAGTGTTTTGCCTATGTTCTCCTCAAGGAGTTTTATAGTTTCTGGTCTTACGTTTAGATCTTTAATCCATTTTGAGTTTATTTTTGTGTGTGGTGTTAGAAAGTGGTCTAGTTCCATTCTTTTGCAAGTGGTTGACCAGCTTTTCCAGCACCACCTGTTAAAGAGACTGTCTTTACTCCATTGTATGTTCTTGCCTCCTTTGTCGAAGATAAGGTGTCCATATACTTATTCTTATAGGATTTTAAAGGGTAGTCAATTAAGAATTAAATGCATTTATTGTCATGGGTCTGTCTTGTCTCAAAGAAACAAAGATATTGCCAGGGGAATTTCCCATTCAGGGATATAAACAGCTTGTGATGAGTGAACTTTGCCTGTGTCTCAAAGATACCATTCCATTCACCTTCTTTCCCGGCTCGTGTGCCAAACATGGCTGTCTGGTGTTGAAATGTAGCACAAGAGCCACTGAAAGAACTGTTACCTGGGGTGACACAGCCTTTTAGGAATAAGGAGGCTTTCTTTGAATGGACCTGCATGTGTTTGTAAAATAAGCAAAAGTTACCTCTTTTCCTCATAGGATAATGACTGTTTCAAAGAGCCATTTTCATTTCTAACAAAGAAATTCATACGTAAGACAAATCAGCAATTTCACAGCTGTTTTGTGAAATACTGAAATGATGTGTACAAATCAAAGCAGGAGAGATTCATTTGAAATTTAAGAAATATTTGGATTGCATCCCAGTTTCTAATAGGATATTGTTTTATGGTTCTACACCATTATAAATGTATGTTATACATGGCAATCCTATCTCATCTATGGCTCATGAACTTTATGAGAAAGTGACAGTTTGAAAGCATAGCCTTTTAGAATTAGCTGGAACTGTTTTCTATTCTAGTTCCTTTCCCTACTTTCTCATTCTTAATTGATCTTGCTGAACTCTCTCTAATACATTCCTCAACAGCTATGTGAAAACACTCATTGCTTCCTAAGGTAACCTATTGGATTTTTGGAGTGTATTAGATTTTCTTATGTACATTGAAAAAATACCAGTTTATTGGTTTTGAGTTTGCTAACTGGACTCACATAGGAGCAAAGTTTTCCATGTTACACGTAACAGTTCTTGTGTGTTTGTATATTGTTATCTTGTCCTCTGGACCCTTTTGACTCTCAGGTTGGAATTGTAGTGGTGACGCAGTGGCACCCCACTCCGGTACTCTCGCCTAACACACTAGACTTGGTATTGAAGCAAAGTCAGACTTGCATTCAGATCGTTGTTCCGTGATATGCAGTTAGGGCTGTTCTGCAAGTCTAAGAGAATGTTTGCCAGACCTCTCAGGGCCGAATAGGGCCATAAAAGACATGCTTTGAGTTGAGACAGCAATCCTGTATATTCATTGTGGATCCAGGTTAGGTATTTCGCCCTAAGCTTTATTTTAAGCCAAAAATATACTTTTGAATGTCCAGTAATTACATAAGCATGATTCCACAGGACTTAGAATGAGACAGACCTACATAACGCACCAGAGGGTGCCTCTTCAGTCTAGAAATATTACTCCACATTTATTGCCACTAAATTGTCAGCTATTTTGAGAGCAGGAATTTGAGTCTCTTTTATGGTACCTGTTAAACAACAGGAATACAACACACGCAGTCTGAACTATTGTTAAACCTATAGTGAGAGTTTGCAAGTGGATTTGTTATATAAATTAGACTTTAGTTAATATGTGACATATCTAAATCTATATAGCTGTATCTGTAAGGGAGTAAAATAAAGAACTAGTCTTAACAAATTTCAATCTCTATAATATTTTACAGTTTCCTTACTCCTTTATCATCCATGGGCAGGCAAATACCATCATGCCTTAAATTCAAGTGTGTAGGAGATAGGAGATAGAGATCTTAGGTACATTTGAACATTTAACTTTTAAGGGTAAGAAACAATAGATTTTTTCCTGCTTATTCATGCAGAGAAGAAATCAGCTGACTAACTACTTTGTGATAAACAATTTTCTCCACCTGTCCACAAGGTAGTTGAGAAATCTTAGTGCCACTAAGACAAATTAACTAAATAGGCATCTGTCTAAATGTCTGATGCATTAGTTGCCCTGCCCACAATAGAGCTGGGCTGCCTTGAGAAATAAACCCAAACTGAATTCCAAATGTGAATGTGTGTCTCAAACTAGCCATGTTTTCAAAGGTATGCCCTTCAGAAAAAGAAGAAATAAACTGCACATTAAGAGAATTAGCACTCAGAGGGCTTTGTTTAATCAGTGGTTAGTTTGGTGGTGATTGCACAAACTCACTACATTAAATTTAATCAGGGATGTTTTTGGCATGCGGGTGGCAGGCCTACTGATTAATTCATTTATATTCTGGAAATAAGATGTGTTCTATGGGATGCGTTTCCACAGTCTGGCAATTCTAGAGTGTGCATCTCAGCATCTCTAAATCACTTACTTTGTTCACAATCTCAGAGCCAAAGTCTTGTTGGATGCTGGTGGCTGATTAGTGCATCAGGCTAAGAATGACAAACAGGAAATGGCACCATTTTAGTTTCCAAAGAACGCCTAGGAAACAGTTCAGATGGCTGTAAGTACTTAAGGACTTTGTTGTTACCCACTTGAATTGTGTTACGAAGCCAATTAGGAATGGAAAGGGAGATCATGATAAAATGAAAATCTTACACCTCCTCATAGTGAGTGGGGGTGCTGAAATTGGGTAAAAATATGTATGTCTATCATCTAATGGGTTATATTAACACTGTAATTTGTGAGGTAAAAAGAGACTCAATAACTTATAAATTCCCTATTTCAAAAATAATGAAAAGGAGACTTAAAGTTAAGTGAACTTTCTTTAGATTTAAAGATAGTTTTTTTTTTTGTATCAGAACTTTGAGCTGAGGAGTCCCAGTTTACTTATTAATCCCCCTCTTTTTTTAATAGCAAGTTTATTGTGTGTGTGTGGTAGGAGGCTAGTTTCTTAACATTTGGGGACAGAAATAAAGGAATATGTGAGAGCACCCTATATGAAAATGTCATTTAACTTTGAATGTTGGGAATAGGACAGTGGTGCTTGTTATGACCTGTAGGAGCCCACTTTGACCAGGTCAGAGATGTTTCTCAGATGGCTCAAGGGGGACTGCAGTAGAAGATCTGTTAATGTGCACTGAGCCCATGCTCATTGACATGGTGACAAGAATATGGTTCATTGTGACCTTTTCCTAGTATTATACAGTGATTTGCTTGGGGAAGGCTGAAGTGCACTGTGAGAGAATGAATCTTAGAATTACCCAGGATAATTAATTCTTTTCGTGGGCCCTGGGAAGGGGCAGACCATGGCTCACTTCCTTCTGTTTTACTCAGTTTTCATAGTCTAGCTGCCTCCTGAAATGTAAATGAGCCATTGTTACGTGTGGGGGGAGGGGCGGGGCGGGGGCTATCAGAAACTCCTAAGTTTGTGGGCTAAAGTATTTACTGTGTCTTAAAGGATTATTTCTGAGGTTGAACAACTTTGATATTCTTTCTAGAAAGCTGAATATTAATTCAACCATTTCTTGTAAATGTGGGGGTCTATGTGCTTTTGGTGGTATATTATAGCAAAAAGAAAGTAGATGGTAAAAAGAATATAGAGACATAGATATAGAGACTGGACATGTGGAAAGGTGGCGGGAGGTGGGGGCGGGAAGGAGAAGATGGGACGAATAGGGAGAATAGCATTGACATATATACAGTGCCATGTGTGAAACAGGTAGCTAGAGAGATGCTGCTGTGTGGCACAGGGAGCTCAACGTGATGCTTTGAGGTCTAGAGGGATGGGATGGGAATTAGGAGGGAGAGAGGTTCAAGAGAGAGAAGATATATGTATACATACAGCCAATTCACACTGTTGTATAACAGAAACTTATACAACATTGTGAAGCAATTGGATTCAAACTAAAAAAAAATATAGATGGTAGAAGAAAAATCATAACATTTCTCAAATTGTTTTATTTGTGTCTGTATGTATTCAGCCTCTTTATACTGAACTTTCAGTCACTAGAAATAATGTGTTCCTTTCTTCCTTTTCCCCTTCAATCTCATTTACTAGATATTTTTACTGCTAAGAGTGAAGTGTGGTTGAAAGATCCTGAATTTACCCCTGAATTCTGATCTTGGACCTCTTGATAAAAAAGTATATATCCTTGAATGAGCCTCAGATTTTGTGAATTTGTTCATAATTTTGAAGGAAGTAATTACATGGACTCTGTAGCCATAGTACTGAGTTCAGTTTTTGTCTCTGCAGTTACTCATTGTGGTATCTTTATCCCCTTTTATAAACTCTTCTGGTATCCATTTCTTCATTTGTTAAATGGGGAGAATAATAATATCTTGGAAGGAAATGGCAACCCACTCCAGTATTCTTGCCTGGAGAATTCCATGGACAGAGGAGCCTTGTAGGCTACAGTCCATGGGGTCACAAAGAGTTGGACACAACAGAGTGAGTTCACTTCTTCTACTTCTTCTAAGATAATAATCACACCTATATTACATGATTATGAAGATGAAATGAGTTAATATTTGTAATGTGCTGTGTAATTATTCACCATTATTATTTTAATAGGAAAATCATTGGTTAGATTATCTTATTAAGAAAAAGAATAGTATGATTCCAAGTAGATAGGTGATTGAGACTTTTTTCTTCCTAGACTATCCTGATTATATCAGTGCCTTGGAGCCAAGGCATGAGATGATCTATAAGATAATCATGTGGTGGGATCCCATCTCCAGCAAATGCATTTTTGTAGCCTTTGTTTCTTTTTTTAAGTTGGAGTATAGTTGATTTATCATTTGGGGTTCGTTTCAAGGTTTCAGGTGTACAACAGATTCATTCAGCTAGACATATTACATATAAATCTATTTTTTTTCTGGGCCTTCTCTGGTGGCTCAGACAGTAAAGAATCCTCCTGCAATAAGGGAAACCTGGGTTCAATCCTTGAATCAGGAAGATTCCCTGGAGAAGGGAGTGGCTACCCATTCCAGTATCTTTCCCTGGAAAATTCCATGGACAGAGGATATGTTTTTCAGATTGTTTTCCATTATAGGTTATTATAAACTATTGAGTATAATTCTCTATACTATATGGTAGGTTCTTGTTGGTTGTCTATTTTATATATAGTAGTGTGTATGTGTTAATCCCAAACTTCTAATTTATCCCCTACTCTGCATTTTTTCCTTTGTTAACCTTAAGTTTGTGTTCTATGTCTATGCGTTTATTTCTATTTTGTATATATATTCTTGCCTGAAGAATCCTGTGGATGGAGGAGGCTGATGGGCTGCTGTCCAACGGGTTGCATAGAGTTGAACACGACTGAAGCGACTTAGTATGCATGCATACATGCATTGGAGAAAGAAATGGGAACCCACTCCAGTGTTCTTGCCTGGAGAATCCCAGGGACGGG
Organism: Madoqua kirkii; assembly: GCA_006408675.1. Taxonomy (NCBI): domain Eukaryota; kingdom Metazoa; phylum Chordata; class Mammalia; order Artiodactyla; family Bovidae; genus Madoqua; species Madoqua kirkii. Next base: position 22,750 of record SJYC01135522.1, read on the forward strand.
GGAGCCTGGTGGGCTGCCATCTATGGGGTCGCACAGAGTCAGACACAACTGAAATGACTTAGCAGCGGTAGCAGCAGAAGCATGTGTTTATTTGTATCATTTTTTAGACTACAAATATAGACAATATCATGTGATATTTGTCTGTCTTTCTGGCTTACTTCACTCAGTATGATCATCTCTAAGAGCCATCTGTCCTTAACTTGAGATACTTACCTTCTAGTGACATCTGAACTCATTCTTCAGTAAGTAACTCTGTAATTCAGAATCATGTCATGTAATTACTTTCTAAATTAGAAACCTAAAAAATAGGTAAAAACTAATGTATTTTATATAATACAATGAACACTAAAGTCATTAAAAAACATATTTTGAAGAATATGCGAATATATTCACAAAATGTTAAGTAGAAAAAACATCAGGATAATAGGTTGCAAAACAATATTTCAGTATGATCCTAAATGTGTAATCATCAGAGAATATTATAATCATGAAAAATGTTATTAAATGTTACAATCCTATGATTAGTTTTAATGAGTACTTTCTTGATTTGGCCTTAACAGTTTTCAAAATGGTAACAACTTTATAGGTTTCTTTTTTCTGATTGTTAAAGTAATAAAGCTCATTGTAGATATGTCAAGCAAAATAGGGAAATCATAAAATCATTTACAACCTCACCTCCTTAAAGTGACTATCATTAATATTAATAACATCATCCAGATATTGTTTATGGATTTCCATATGCACTAGTTTGTTCATTTTACTTAAATGAAGTTTGAGTTACGCACTTTTTTCCTCTCAACAATGTGTCATGTGCTTTTCCATTGCCAGAATACACTGACTTTCATTATTCTAATGGTCCAGTCCACTGAATAGGTGTATGACCATCTTTTCCTGATAGAAAATATATATATATATTTCAGACTTTCTGGATGGTGCTAGCGGTAAAGAACCTGCTTGCCAATGCGGGAGACAGAAGAGACACTGACACAGGTTGGATCCCTGGGTTGGGAAGATCCCCTGGAGGAGGGTATGATAATCCACTCCAGTCTTCTTCCCCTGGAAATCCCATAGACAGAGGAACCTAGTGAGCTATAATCCATAGGGTTGCAAAGAGTTGGACATGACTGAAGCAGCTTAGCACACATGCACATATGTGTGTGTGCATATGTATAGTGGGGGTGTATTTTGTTCATCTCTCATAATTAACATACTAAAACCTATACTCTGGCATATTCTCATGCATACCAATTTATATTTCCAATAAAGGTATATGCAAATATCTCTCGGCTGGTTTTTTAAAAATATCTTTAATGTTTTCATCTACTTTTATTTAAATATTAGGTTGAATATCTTCTCATAGGTGTACACTTGAGTCCCTCATCTAGACAATGGGATTCAAATTATTCACAGCATAACTGTGATCATTCACGTATTAGAAGGAATAGTTTAAGAATATCAAAAACACTTAGATATCTTTTATTTCTTTTCATGACAGTCCCACCCTGGTGACTCTGGCCTTTCCTACGAGGATGAGGTTATGAGGATGAGGTGGTGATTGGACTCTCAGTTAACACTTTGTCATATTGCCTGGTGCTATCACAGAAAACCACTGGGGTCGCAGTCACGGTGGGAGCTGAAGTTGTGTCGGGAGACAGATGGAACCCTGTCAGGGTATCCTTTTAGGTCTTTTCAGAGAAGTAGTGTGTCAATAACAGCTTATATCTCTCTGCATCCTCAGGCATGAATGAAAATTACTTTTTACAATATCAGTATAGGATATAAAGCCCTCTCTTAGGTTAAACTCGGAGGAAAAATAAACATTAATCTCAATTTCCTTAGTAGTCTAATTTTTCTCCCTATCCAGTATTAGAAATCGTACAATGAACAGATTTAGAGACGCCATCCAAAAGTTGAGATTTTATTAAAGACCTTTTTACAGAGAAATTATAGTAATAGCAGTAAACCATGATACTGTTAAACTGTCTACAAAGTTTATCAATGACCATTTAAAAATTATATTAACTTTATAGTAGATTTTGTATACCCTTATGAAGGCATCTAGTATTTCCTTCCATCCTGTTCTCTCTTTCTCTTCCTTTTTCTTTCTCTCTCTCTCTCTCTCTCTCTGTGTGTGTGTGTGTACACACATATGTGTACATCTGTGTGTATATATATGATTTTTAGATATATAGTGTTAAAAGCCCATTTCAGTTTTCTTTACAATGAAGACGTATCACTTGGATGTGCCCTCTAAGCTGGTTGTCTTGCACTGTTGATGTCTCACATGGAAACTTTTAACTTCACCTCTTGATCTAATTTGTGGTGCTACCATGTCTGATGAGCAAGCAGAGTTTAGGATGATGGTAAATAAGTAGAAACAGGGTTTCCTTGGTTGGATGTCAGTTGCTTGAATCCTCAGATTTGACCTAGAAATTTAATGACTGGACCTACCAGATAAAGGGACTCTTCAACACATTTAGTATGAAGGTCACCTTCTCCCTTTACTCTTTTATTCTTAATACTAATATATGTTAAATCAAAACCTGGACTCTGCTCAGTATTATGTAACAACCTAAATGGGAAAAGAATGGAGAATAGATAGATGTATATGTATAAATGAATCACTTTGCTATACTCCTGAAACTATCACAGCACTGTTAATGAACTATATTTCAATTTAAATAAAAAGTTTTTTTTTAATAACTGAAATCCTATGCTTACAGCATAACGGAACTGTTTTTAAATTGTAGCTCTGTTTTATTATCTAGGATGGCTTTCCCTGTTTAAAATAGGATAGTAGTATCTCTCTTTCTACTAATATTCAAGAAAAAAAAGCTTCTTTCCCCTTTTTCTGCATCTAATGGAGGTTTAGCATTATTTCCTCTTTCACATAAACACAGAAATAAGCATCCCTTAGAGATGTGTGAAAGAAAACCTTCCATTTTGCATCTTGGGAAGGTAGACATGCTTTTCCATTCCTTCTCCAACCCACAGAGGTTGTTGCCATACTCAAATCTCCATCCATAAATCATCCTGGAAATTACTTGTTCTTCAAATTTGTAATTATTTCAAGATCTGTGTTTTCTTACTTTTCATAAAACCTAGAGAAATGACATTTTTTCTAATTAAAACATTTTTATGGTGGAGGTGTTATGGTTGCTTAGCTTCCTCTTTCATCAATAAATGCTGCCAATCATTGAATCACTTCAGTTCTCTCTGTTAAATCTGTCTGCAGTGATAGTCTTAGTACACTGGAAGGTCAACTATATGGACCATGGAGAAAAAAAATTGAAAAGAAAACCTGAGGAAGGGAGAGAGGAAAAAGATTTAGTCATTTTGACAGTACTCATTCTTCCAGTCTGAAAGCATGGTTTATTTGGTCATTTGTGTGTGTCATCTTCCGTTCGTTTCATCAGTGTCTAATAGTTTTCAGAATATAGGTCTTTAAAGTGTCTCCTTAGGTAAATTTACTTCCACATATTTTGTTATTTTTGATGTGATTGTAAATGGGCTTATTTTCTTAGTTACTCTTTGCCTGATTGTATTTTCACAAATTTTAAATAATAGGTCAATTAAATGATACTTATAAAACAGTGTTCTTCTATTTTTGTGGTCCCCATAGCATAGTACATTGCAAATATAAGTTCTCAATAAAACAGAATTTGTGTGACCTAAATGTTGGTGAATTCCTAAAATTATTTGTTCTTTTAAAATCATTTTTAGGCCATAATTAGGTGGTATAGTATAGATCAATATAAATGCTTTTAAAGAATCCATGTGCCTTAGGATAGCCCAAGGTATAAATCTTTACCTTTTTATATGTGTATTAAAAGATTATGGTAGAAATAAACAACAAAAGTGAAAAAAGTGTGGTAATTTTGGTAAAAGACCGAAAAGCAGAGAAGGAAGGAGCCATATCTCTTTATAATCTATTATTTTACCAGGGGAATTTTAATGACTCTGAGGGTTCATAAAATCATAGTATCCCAAGTCAATTGAGAATATGATATAATACATTATATGTGTCTCTTTTCTTGTTGGAGACAGATAGTATAAACATTTTCTGGGAAGATTATTAAAAGGTTAATAATGAGCAAAATGCCTGTTTGTTTTTTTTATATATTAGGGAATGTCTTAAAGTTACTGCAAATGTATACGTTGTTGCTTAGTTTAAAGGACATTCCTTCAGTTCAGTTCAGTTCAGTCGCTCAGTCGTGTCTGACTCTTTGCGACCCCATGAATTGCAGCATGCCAGGCCTCCTTGTCCATTACCAACTCCTGGAGTTCACTCAGACTCACGTCCATCGAGTCAGTGATGCCATCCAGCTATCTCATCTCTGTCGTCCCCTTCTCCTCCTGCCCCCAATCCCTCCCAGCATCAGAGTCTTTCCAAAAAGTCAACTCTTTGCATGAGGTGGCCAAAGTATTGGAGTTTCAGCTTTAGCATCATTCCTTCCAAAGAAATCCTAGGGCTGATCTCCTTCACAATGGACTGGCTGGATCTCCTTTCTGTCCATGAGACTCTCAAGAGTCTTCTCCAACCCCACAGTTCAAAAGCATCAACTCTTTGGCACTCAGCTTTCTTCACAGTCCAACTCTCACATCCATACATGACCACTGGAAAAAACATAGCCTTGACTAGAAAGACCTTTGTTGGCAAAGTAGTGTCTCTGCTTTTGAATATGCTATCTAGATTGGTCATAACTTTTCTTCCAAGGAGTAAGCGTCTTTTAATTTCATGGCTACAGTCACATTTCTTAAAGCTGAACAAAAGTTCCTGCTAAACAGTTTATAGGAAAATAAGGAAAGGAATGCAGTTTTCAGTAGGCTCTGAAATGTTTTTATGCTTGTGGTTTTTCTTTGTCTCATCTTCCCTTCTTGCCACCATTCACCAGCGGTTACTGCTGCATACCTTCAGAAACTCCCTGTTGGATATACCCCTGTAGAGCACATTACAGGCATAATTGCTCATCTTCCCGTCTAGTCTCTATTGTTGGCCTCATTTTCATTAAAGCTAGTATTATTAATATATACTGCTTGCTTTTCTCCTCCTTCTGGTTTGTCCTGTTCTATCTTGGCGAATATTGATTCCCCTGCATTGTCCGTGGGATGCACCTACATGGCTCATTTGTGCTTACTTCCTTCTTGTTTGGGGACTCAGCACATTCAGCATAATGCTGTTTATTGAATTTATCTGTCAATTTCTCCTTCCTTGCATGGCTGACTAATCAATGGAATCAGTACAGTATGGGAGTGCACAGGGCAATGACTTAATTTATTTTTAAAGAAAACTGTAAATCAAAAAGAGACTTTAGATTTGAAGATCAGTCACTTCAGAAGGTAACAGCTTTAAGTTGGTACAGTACTTTTCAAGGTGAATATGGCAGCACAGTTTGGTTTTCTGATAGGCTAACTCTCAATTTTTCATTAAAAGTTTTAAGGACATGCACAAAGAGACAAATTGGGTGCAAGTTTATAAATAAGTGTGAGAAGAGCCTATAACTCAAGTAGAAATTCCTCCAAAAGTAAGCACACAAAAAGATAACCTGTAAAGAAATAAAAATAGCCTTACTTTCTCCATATCACTAAACGGTTAAAAAAAAAAGATAGAGGAAATTTCAGCATTGGAGCTCTTAGAATTTTCTTAGGAAATATACATTCTTCTTTTTTACATCCTGGAGAACACCAACATGCCATTTGGCCATGGATAAAGTAGGAAAGTAAACTGAACAGTAATAAACTAATCTTTTTTTTTTTTATGCACCAAAGTTTTTACTAAAGTATGTGACCCTTCCTGAATGGGGTACCAACTATCATCAGAGCTAGAATGCCAGTGTCCTCACTCCTCATCACAGTCA
>SJYC01135523.1:0-14573 GCA_006408675.1 Madoqua kirkii
TTTTCCCTTTGCCTTTTGCTTCTCTTCTTTTCACAACCGTTTGTAAGGCTGCGTCAGACAACCATTTTGCCTTTTGCATTTCTTTTTCTTGGGGATGGTCTTGACCACTGCCTCCTGTACAATGTCACAAACCTCTGTCCATATTCTTCATGCACTCTGTCTATCAGATAAAATCCCTTGAATCTCTTCAGGCACCCCATCTATCAGATCTAATCCCTTGAATCTATTTGTCACTCACACTGTATAATTGTAAGGGATTTGATTCAGGTCATACATGAATAATATCATGGTTTTCCCTACTTTCATCACTTATGGGGTCGCAAAGAGTCAGACACGACTGAATGAACTGAACTGAGCTTCATCACTTGTTTGCTTATAATCTGGGAAGTCAGTCAACCTCTGTGTTTCTCAGCTTACAATGAGAATGGCAACACTGCACTGAGAAGGTAAAGTGAGATATATCACGGGTGCTAAGATAGAGGCTAATAGAGTCAATTATCAGTAATAAGAGTTCTAAAAAAAATCTGTTTAAACCTATGGTCATATCCTTCTTCTTTATGAATAATATTTTTTAACATCTTCTAGAACTATAAATCCTTGAAACACATTTTGAACAATGCTAAATTTAGGGTAGTGGTAAACTGTAATTAAGCAAAAAATTATTCATTTATTAGTGCCCATAGCACAAAAAAGTCAGCTACTCCACTACATGTGAGCCCACTGGCTTGCTCTCATGCTCCACTATCAGAACACAAGAGCAACTGTGTTAAGTGTCAAGATCTTACCCCCATGGAAGTTCTATTCACTGGAGTCATTTACATCCAATTCATGCATTAGCACAGGTCAGTTTATTGTATTAGATTATTTGCATGTCACTAAAAACTGAGCCTTGAAGGAAAGGGATATCAAATGATAAAAACCTTAATGACTATAAGGTTTTTAGTCATTAAAACTGCAGCAGGGAGAAAACTGAGCATATGGTCACTGATGGGGTCTGAAAAGAGAAGGGATATTTATACTAATATGTTTATACATTTCCTAGGGCTAACTGCAAACAATTTGTGTCAGTTTTCACAATGGAAATATAAAATAGTAAAGAACAATAAGGAAAGATGAGAGCTCCATCCAAGGAAAAATATGCTACAAGTTCACAACAAAATGCAAAGCCCTCCCTGGTCTAAACAACACCATGGTGCCAATAAACCTCTCTACTCTTGTCCAGAAGATAAAAAGCTTAGGCAGAAGACCAGAAAAATGAGCAGTGAGCTAATTAATCTGATACATTTTAGAAGTCCATTTACTTATTCTCACATTTGCAACGGTATCAGGTTGCTGACTTTTCTTTTAAAGAATCCTTATTTTTTAATATCATCAGAAGTAAATGTAGAACAGAAAAAAAATCACATAATTTAATGCCTTCTGAAAATTAAAAAAAAATATTTTCAATTATCCCTATTCCTTTTAAGTCTTAATTATATTGGATTTATACACAGACATTTTTATATGTAAATATAATTTCAAAGTCTGTTTTCCCACTTAACATTGTATCTTCAGTTTTTTCTCACGATACAGACAAGTCTTTAAAATAATCATTCCTAGTACCTCAATGGTTCTATTCTTCCATGAACAGATATGCAAGTGATTTCTAATTGTACTGTTAAAAACCAGATCTTTTCATTCATATAGTTAGTTCTTTCTTTTGACTAGTGGTTTCAAACTTTAGGACACATCAGAATCATCTAGAAGGTTTGTTAAAGCACAGGTGTCTGGGCCCCACCCTCAGAGCTTCTGATTCAACAGGTCTGGAGACAGGCTCAAGAATTTGCATTTCTAACCATTTCCCAGATGATACTGCTGCATATTTGAGGACCAGGTTTTAAAATAATAAGATTGTTTACATGGAATACTATTGTCAAAATATTTACATGGAGTTGCACTGGGGTTGACAAATCAAATAGTATAAACATTTTCATGGCATCTAAGGCATATTTCTGAAAACCTTCTACAAGCTTATACAGCTTTATATTGCCAAGTGATTTTTCAGTGCTTGAAGCCTGGGTAGTTACCAACTAATCGAATGAACGAAAGAACAAAGGAAAATTCTTACCTCTCTCCTCCACAAGATCATGACATTAGGCTGAAAGCCATCTGTTTACATTTCAAAGATACAGGGCATGGCTAAATAGAAATACCTAAATCTCTGTTACTACAGAAGTCAACAAGGAGGTTTCATCATCACTCCAAAGACAGTGAAAAATAACTGATATATTTAAATCTTGGAAGAGAGCAAATCTGTATCTATACCATAGACAGAAATCGACTACATTTAGCTTTGTTGGTCTATTCAGTTCAGTTCAGTCGCTCAGCCGTGTCCGACTCTGTGACCCCGTGAATTGCAGCACACCAGGCCTCCCTGTCAGAGTTTACCCAAACTCATGACCATTGAGTCGGTAATGCCACCCAGCCATCTCATCCTCTGTCATCCCCTCTCCTCCCACCCCCAATCCCTCCTAGCACCAGAGTTATTAGGTAGTTCAAAAACAGTGCTTCTCATCAGAAGGTATAATGCCAAATCTGGGGCTTTGAGAAATTGTTTTTAATAAACTAGAAACAAGAGAATTCCCACTGTAGCAGGGGATTATTAGCATACTTGCCTAAAAGTGACAGTTAAAAACCTTGGAGATATCCCCTTGTACTAAAGGATTCTTTATATTGGGTAAAGATTTCTCCCTCACCTTTAGAAACTTGTGCATATAAATCAACATATATACATAAGCATATAGATGCATTTACATAAGTAAACATTAGATAGCCATGTATGCAAAGTATCCAATCATACATTGGTTTCTACAAACCCACAGATAAAGCATATGCTTAGCAAAGATATCCTCTGCAGAAGCATCTTCTGGGCTCTTTCTCAGTAATCCATACACATTCTTAATTTTTCATTCTCATTGGTTGTTATTGTATTGACTAAAATGCGTAATGAGAAAATGTGTTCACAACAACAAAAATACATAATAATATAATCCATACATAAGTCAAGTCATCGGGTGTTGTCAACAAACTTTGGAATTTGGTTAGACATGAAATGGTTAACTCTAGCTAATGCTGAGAATAGTAAACAGCAGTAAATGTGTTAAGATACAGAATTATCAAGAGAATTGTGCGATTATGACTTTCTGAGGAATAGTGCTTTCTATGTCAGTGTGTTTTAGGTATTGTTCTCTCTTGGTCTTAGGAAAAACAACAAACATTTTGAGAGATTAAATTCTCTTGACGATTAACAAAGCAGATCACAGCCTGAAATGTTACTTTATTAAGTCAATAATTACAATCAAAAATTATTCATGACATTTAATCAGATTTTTAATTAGGATGACTGAAAAATAGCCAGAAGCCACCAAATCATTCATTGGCACAGGCCCCCATTTCTTTATTCTAACCCAGAAAAATAGTAAAATAATGGCAGTCATCATTTACTCACTCTATCGTAATGAGTTTTGACTTTCCTCACTCTGGTTCATATGCCAAACTTTTTCAAAAGTCATATTCAAATAATTTGAAAGTTATCAGGACCTATGGGTTGACCATTTCCCAAATTTAAGACATGGAAAACCAGGGCAGAATAGTGTTTCTTATTACCCATTGAAGCAGATTTTGTTCCTTTGAAATTAAATGCCTAGACCAAAAAATAATTTGTTTTCTCTTCTTTTCCTCATTCAATTTGATTCTATGATTGGTTTAGTGTATATGTAAAAAGATAAAGTTGTATTTATTTAGCCCTCAGCAGTAATTATATATGATAATAAAATTTCCATACCTCATGTCTTCAAACCCAGTTGGAAGCACCACCTGGGAAGTTCCTGCTTAGTTACTGGTCATATTTTCCCTGTAACCCCCAACTCAAGTTCTGTACATGCTCAGGAGAACAAGCTATCAAGTGAAAAGTGAAAATTTACCCTAATAAAAAGGATCTTCTCTCCCACACGGTATCTTCCTTGAGAGAGCCTCTCCACACAGAACTTGCTTGGGCATTTGCAAGGAGATCTTCAGAAATCCGCTTCACCTGAAATAGAAGAGCTGGCAAGTTCATTCTCCTTAATCAGATTCCATTTAGATTAATTTGTTTCACGGGTTCAAAGGCCCCTAAACCATTAACGCGTGTAAATGTGTTCTATATCAGCCTATGGGCATGAGGTGAGCACAGAAATATCATATTAAACCTTAACTATGTAAAGGTCAGGCCCTGAAGGCACTTTGTGCAGGCCAGTAACTGCACTAAGGCCTAAGCGGGCTGATGGCAATGATGATACTGGAGAATAATTGGGAGCAAATCAACTGGCAGTGTAGGGATGATGCGCTGGGTTCTCATGTTTAGTGAATTAAGAAGATTGTGCACGTTGTGTTGCCAAGAAAGTCTACTGATGGCTAGAACAGCATTGATATTAACATAGTGCGTATGCTTCCCTATCATAATTTTAATATTAATTTTACCCATTTTCAAAATAAATGAGAGTTTAACTTTTATTGTTATTTTAAAATGGGACTACTGCTTCACCCTATTTGAATTCTTTTTGCCATCTTTAATTTATCCAGACTAATCTGGCAATTCACTCCTCAGGAATTCCCATCTTCTAAGACCTATTCTCATAGCAGTATCTTACAGTTTATATGCATGTTTAGAATCCATGTCTGACTATCAAATTTTCTTTGTTTTATCTCCATGTGCATGCATACTAAGTCACTTCAGTCATGTCTGATTCTTTGTGACCCTATAGATTGTAGCCCATAAGGCTTCTCTGTCCATGGGATTCTCCCTACTCTTTAAAAAATACATATACTAAATGATAAATGCAAAATGCTTATAAATAGTTGTGGTTACTAAAAACAATATATAGTCCATTATCTTAGGAATAAGGTTTATTTATGTTTTCCTTTGTTGGGAACCTGTCATGTTGTGTCTCATACCTGTCCTCTCTTAAAGTAACCAACTAACCAGACGATAGATCTATCATAATTTTAATATTAATTTTACCCATTTTCAAAATAAATGAGAGTTTAACTTTTATTGTTATTTTAAAATGGGACTACTGCTTCACCCTATTTGAATTCTTTTTGCCATCTTTAATTTATCCAGACTAATCTGGCAATTCACTCCTCAGGAATTCCCATCTTCTAAGACCTATTCTCATAGCAGTATCTTACAGTTTATATGCATGTTTAGAATCCATGTCTGACTATCAAATTTTCTTTGTTTTATCTCCATGTGCATGCATACTAAGTCACTTCAGTCATGTCTGATTCTTTGTGACCCTATAGATTGTAGCCCATAAGGCTTCTCTGTCCATGGGATTCTCCCTACTCTTTAAAAAATACATATACTAAATGATAAATGCAAAATGCTTATAAATAGTTGTGGTTACTAAAAACAATATATAGTCCATTATCTTAGGAATAAGGTTTATTTATGTTTTCCTTTGTTGGGAACCTGTCATGTTGTGTCTCATACCTGTCCTCTCTTAAAGTAACCAACTAACCAGACGATAGAGGCTTCCCTGACAGCTCAGTTGGTAAAGAATCTGCCTGCAATGCAGGAGACCCCAGTTTGATTCCTGGGTCAGGAAGATCTGCTGCGATAGGGATAGGTTACCCATTCCAGTATTCTTGGGCTTCCCTGGCAGCTCAGCTGGTAAAGAATCCACCTGCTAATGCGGAAGACCTGGGTTTGATCCATGGGTTGGGAAGATTCCCTGGAGAAGGGAAAGGCTACCCACTCCAGTATTCTGGCCTGGAGAATTCCATGGACTGTATCGCCCATGGGGTCGCAAAGAGTCGAACACGACTGAGCAACTTTCACTTTCGCAACCAGACAATGCAAAATAATATCTTGTGTATTGAGTCAAAGTTTCCATAGATGGCAGATCTAAATCACACTCAATCTACCTTTGAGAAGCTGCATAGAATACATTTAGATTCTGAAGGAATTGGCTTGGATACCCCTCATCCAAATCCTTACTTCCATAAAGACATGACCCCTAGAATTTTGTCATCAAAGAAATTCAAATTTCATCAAATAGTTTAATGTCTGACTTTAATCAGCACTCCACTAAGCAAAAACTGTGGGAAGGGTCACACAGGAACTCACTTGCATGCTGGAATAAAGAACTTACACCACTTGCTTTCCCTATAATAAGTGAGGCTCCAGAAAGTATGAAAGCACAGACAGTAGAGAGGAAAGCTAGAAAAAGTGGGGGAATCCTGAAGCAAAATTTATCTTAAGAGCTATACAATTATGGGGTCTTTGCTGGTGGCCCAGTGGCTAAAAACTCTGCACTCAAGAGGTAAGGAATGAGGTTTGATCCCTGGCCAGAGAGCTAAGATCCCACATGTCTCAAGGGCCAAAAAAACCCAAAACACAAAACAGAAGCAATACTGTAACAAATTTAGTAAAGACTTTAAAAATGGTCCATATAAAAAAAAAAAAAGAACTATACAATTATGTCTTATGGATGCCTAGAAAGGAGAACCAACACTACTGCTCAGAAAAAGAGAACCAATTTCAGGATATATATTTTCATCAGCTCCCTCTAGAATTCCTAATTCTGTCAACATATAAACCTACAATTCTCGTTACTTATTTGTGTTACAGCACATTATATCTCAGTGGCTGGTTCTCCTTCATGTCTCTTTGCCAGATTGTGAGTTACTTGAGGATTGAGATAGTACTTCATTAAAGTTTCAAATCCTTGAAATAAAACACAGTGCCTTAATGGCATATAATATGTGTTCAATAAGTATACATTGAATAAACAAGCACAGGGACTTAGGACACAAGAGCGAATTAGTGTGAGAGATCAACTGGATTCAAAGAATTTTAGAGATGGCCTTCATTGAAAAAGTGAAATATGTAATTATGTTAGTGATTAGGCCGATGTCTATGAGTTCTGAGTTTTTCCTACCATATGATACTTGGGCTATAGATACATCTACCCACTCCCCCAGTATTAATAGAATTCCATCCCTAGGAATTTTTTTAAGAGATATTCTTGAACAAGATGGAGATAATAGAACATGAAGTACGACATTCCCTTCTATGATGCAGAACCACAGTCTGGGGTGGAGGTGAGGTTACAGGACCAATGAATGTGTACTGTTTTAGACATTTTAAGTATTCCAATATGTGTATCTCTTTTTATATGTATTTATAAACATGTTTTAAAACTATAAATAAATATGTAAATAAATTGGGTTTATTGAATACAATTGCTAGAAGTAGTACAGTTTTCTTAGCACCACAATAATTCCATGAGAAAAGAAGGAAAGGAGGGAGAGGAGAAGGGATAGAGGAAAAGAGAAGGACTTTGGCCACCTCCCCCCAAAAATATCCAACAATCAGCATCATAAAAGCACATTTGGCACAGCTTTTCTGTAGCTTAGTAATTGAACAGACATTAAATTGCTATTCAAGTGGTTCCTCTGCTAAGAAATGACAGTCACAAGTATGTATGGAAAGTATTTCCATCTTGAAGTGTTTTTAGACAATATACAGAAACTGTTGGTACCAAATGAAATAAAATACAAGAAACATTTTCTCAAGTGGTCTGTCCTTCTCCAACATCTTGCTAAGCTTTGAAAATATACTTGCTTTTTTTTTTTTAAATCAAGGGCTTTTGTGTAGTTGTGAGAGAGCTGGAGGCAGAAATGAAAAGACAAGGCCAGACTGTGGGTAATGGAAATATATTGTTAAGCAAACAGTGACTGATGACACCTGTGCTTCTTACATTACCTTGGGATAAGTCAGTCTGGCAGGTGTTCTGTTTTTGGCCAGGAACCCAGCCAGTCTTCTGCTGAAATGGGATTTCAAGAGGAGCCTGATTACTCAGAATTATACTATCTCTCATCCCCAGACTGAGGAAGTTGATGGAGAAGAGGAAGAAAGTAAGACTGATTTCTTAGAACTGTATTCAACTCATTGTGTGGGAACAGGCTCAACACAAGGGAACTAAACCTGACCCCATCATTTTATCACAGCTGAGTCACTTTATCAGGACATCTGGGGAATAAATTAATCTGAATGACTCCACTGTGTTCTCTTCCTCTTAGGATGTCTTGCTTGATTAAAGAAGGTGGGAGGTATTACCCACATTAAGGGTCACCTATTTTTTCCCCCAATTTTCCACAAATCTCCTAAGTCAAACAAGGAAATGTGAAGATGCATTGAAAGTTTCTAAACTGGCAGTTATTGTTGGAACTATTCACTGGAATATGACATTTTAACACGGGTCTGTGTCTCTTTTTTTTTTTCCTCCTTTCTTTACTCTTTTCTCTATTTTTTTCTTTTTCTTCTTCATTCTTCTTTTTTCTTTTTTTCCTCTTTTTTGATGTAAATAATATCTCTAGAGTATAAATATTCAATATTATTAAATAAACACAGGAACTTTGCAAGCAATATTTTATACCCCCATTCTAAAGCACATGTTGGAGTATGTGAATTGCAACTCCCCAATGGCATCTATGCCTCATATGCAGGGAAGCAGTTGCCATATGAACTATTTCCTTTTCATATTTGACATATGAAGCTCTGATTTAAACCATTAGTGAGGCCCAAATGGTTTTTCTCTCTGTTCTACTGTCCCTGAAATAAAACACTTTGGTGAAAAACTCTCACTTAAACAGAATGCAAATATTTCAGTGCAGTTTCCCCAGTGTAGTGTGAAGGAGACTTTTAAGAGGCTTCTGTGTCCAAAGCAGCATGGAAAATTCCAGGTTAAACAAGATCTTATTATAGAACTCATTAGTGCCTTTCATATGCCAGAATGCATTGCCAAACTCTAGGTAGGGACTATAGTAAGCTGTATTTCTTAAACTAACCTATCCATGGAATTATTCATGCCATGGGCCATCTGGTGGTGTGAGTGTTTGATTAAATATTCTTTGAGAAATGCCTGTTTGAAGACTGCACACACAGCATTCTAGCTGACAACAATACATAAGAATCCACTTAGCACATTTCCTACATGTGATGAAAACCCCCTAACTATACAGACGGTTATGTTCCCAAACCCTGAAAAACTTGAAAGGGAGTTTAAAGCTTCTCTCGAAAGCCCCTTGCTTGTTTCCAGCTGTGAGAATAGCACTTGGCATAGCAAGAGCAACCACAGAGTGAGTCTTGCCATTTTGAAGACCGTCCCTAACTCACCACAGAATGAGTCTTGCCATTTTGAAGACCGTCCCTAACTCAGGTAGTGCTCTGAACTGGCTTATTGGTAAAACTGTCCCAAAATCCCCTTCGTAGTTGCTTCACCACCTTCTTCCCCTGTCCTCCTCCCCTTCTCAAGGATGAGGGGTGGCCACACGGGACACAAGCTGGTGAAGAAAGGGAACCATTCTAGCTCCTTTGCCCAGGCTCAGGTAAACAGCCTAAGGGGCAACATCTCCTCTCCTTCTGCTAAGTTACAGCCGAGTTGAGAAATGCACATTTTCTCCAGAGCACACGGCCACTGCAGATAAACAGAAAAAGGGAGAATCTTTTCAAGCTTTGATTACTCACATTAACAATGTATCCAATTAGCACGGCACTAGATATAGCTGAATAAAATATGGTCCTCGTCTTTGAGAACAAAGACAGTACCTAGAGAAGAATAGCTATTTATGCCCAACATGATAAACACTTCACTAAATGTATAAAAACACTTGAGGGACCAAGGACACATTTGTCAGTTTTACCAGGAATGAGAGATGCCAAGAAAACTCTATAGAAGACCGCATAACCTGAATTTTAAAAGATGAAAGGGTGTCTAAAAGTAGAAACCAAAAATGAGCGGGGTGAGGAAAGCAAATGAGGAAAAACACAGGGTGTAAAATAATCCTCTGGTGTTTGGGCTTAGAGGGCAGGTTTACAATGGATACATTACTATGCAAGAATGAACCCAGAGTGTAAAAAAGGCTGAGAAAGACAAAATGGACCACAACGTGGAGGCCTTATGTGACACGCACATGAGTTTGGGCTTTACCCTGGACATTATAGAGCTCCTATAAGATGTTAATCAATTCTGAATTCCCTTTAGGTTGATCTTTCTGGTAGCAATAATGCTTGCGGAGAATTACGAGAACAGAGTGGTCAACAGTGTCAGATACACCAGAAAATGGTCTCATAACTGGAGGACTAAAATATTCATTTGATTCACTAATTCATTCATAAGGAGGTTAAGGGTGATGCTGGCCAGATCACTGACTATAATGCATTAGAGAAAGTGAATGAAGGTAACAGCTTAGAGGAAAAGGACTAAGATCAAACAGAGAAGTCCCAGAAAAACACTTTTATAAGAGAAAGACTAAAGGAAGATCTTACTCTAAATGAAGTCTAATCAAAAAAGTAAAAATGAGAAAAAAGAAAAGTTGTTTTTCTCAATATATAATGTGCCATTACATACTATTAATACAAAGTTACTCAACTACCTTACAAAATAAAAATGAAATAGTAGGATGCAAGGCATGTGACTGATCTTTAAAAACATTCCTGTGATAATAACATCCTTTTAGGTGCATTATATTGAAATGCCCTGCCTATCCTTTCATTTCTGAGTGGACTGAACAGAGGAAAACTAAATTAAACTGATACCGGATAAGATAGCTTGATGGGCTAAGTGTATAATGTGCTGCCCTTAGCAGCAATGGGAATTCTCAATCTGTCAGATAAATTCTTATATTTCTGTTCATCTAAATCTGCAATGTAGATTACAGTGTCACATGAAAGAGAATAAGAGGTGGGAGAAATTTTTCTATATCCAACAGCACCAGTCAGTCATTTCCCCAGATCTTTTCAGTTCAGGCCCAAGGGAAAGAAACTCTCAGCTAAGAGCCAGCTGTCCTTTTCAGTGCTGCCTATTCCTCATTACGGGCATTATGGTTGGCGCTAGCTTCTAGGAACTGTCCCCATGTATGTGAGATGTACATACATATTGTACCAAGGGATCTAATCCGTGTATGTGAGACATACTTCAGTCTAACATCCCCAAGGTCTCCATTTCTCATAAAACCCAGAGGCAGTTTTGACATTTACACTCAAAACATATGTGCTGAGAAGTGAAGGCATACAGGTAATCAGACACACCACTAACGACCAAGAATGACTTAAGAGACAACAGGAGTAGCCAGGGAATTCTACTTCATCCTGTTTACTGTTACACACAGAATCTGTTTTCTGTATGAGGAGGTAATGAAAATATTTCCTAATCTGCCAAAGACCGTGACTCAAGGACTCTGTTAAGTAGAGGGAGGGTGACCTCAGAGAGTTAGACAAAACTGGGTTGCAATCTAAGCTTCTCTCTTCCTCTCAGCAGGTAATTCAACTTCAAGTCCGGGTTCCTCAATAAGCAACCTGCCTAACAAGATCACTTGAAGAACAATGGCCGACCACCTCCCACCCTGGTGCAGAGTCAGTAAAGGACAGTTGTCTTCTCCACTGCATTTTGCCTTTCTTTCTTTAACACTCCTTAAGATCCCATGCCTTCAGACTTCTCATCAATGAATAAGGGAGCAGGAAGCAATAGTATCAATGCTTAAGTGTTTCCAAAGACAATTTTCAGGAGCTGGACTTATTATTTTAAAATTTAAGGTACTACTCAGCAGAATTAAGTGATGCTGTATTTTATAAGTGGCTCAGTTTTGAATCTTGAAATCAACTGCAGGACTATAAACTTTCTCATAGGACTCTAAAACAAATTGCAGTAACATTGGAAAAGGTAGAGGTGAGACAGAGAGGAGACCGAATAGAACAAGTTTTGAAGTTCAAAAAGGAGCAAGTACTGGTAAGAAACCCGATGAATTTTACTTACTGCATCATCCAATAAGTTTCCTGTACTCTTTTTTCCAGAAGACTTTGAAGAAGGAGAAGGTGAAGGAGAAGGGGCGGAGAGTGTTTCTTCTTGTTCTATCTCTTTTTCCAGTTTTATCAAACCAGGAGGCTCCACACCATACCTTTTTAAAAGACACCAGACAAGTAAACATGCATAATTTATAATGATGATACACTTGACATACATTATATTCAATTATGAACACTACAAGACCAAACTGCTAACTTTTCAAAATAACATTAATTTTTTTTCTGGCATTCTGATAGGTACTTAAATTGTCACCCTTTTAAGCAGGAAGAATACATACATGCACATACATAAATATATATACATATATACACACACACATATGTTTACATGTTTACAGGTATATGTGCTCAGTATCCTCAGTTGCTTAGTTGCATCTCTTTTGTGACCCCATGGACTGTAGCCTGCCTGGCTCCTCTGTCCATGGCATTGTACGGGCAAGAATATTGGAGTGGGTAGCCATTTCCTCCTCTAGGGGATCTTCCCAACCCAGGGCTAAACCCATATCTCTTGCAGTTCCTGCACTGGCAGGCAGATTCTTCACCACCGCAATATCTTGGAAGCCCTCCTGGCGCATACACTGTGTTTTTGCGGTCACCTCATGTGGCAGAAAGGGTAAGGGGTCTCTGTGGGGTCTCTTTAATAAGCACACTAATCCCATTCATGAGGACTCCGTCCTCATCCCCAAAGCCCTGCTTCCTCATGTCATCATAGTAGGCGCTAGGTTTCAACGAACTATCTGGGGGGATACAAACATTAAGCCCAGTACAAAGTCCTGACTTCTAGTACCTCAGAATGTGACTGTATTTGGAAACAGAATCTTTACACGGAGGTAATTAACATAAAGTGAGGTCATTAGGGTGGGGCCTATTCCAATATGTCTGGTATCTTTATAAGAAGAGGAAATTTGGACACAGACAAATACAGAGAGATGTCCATGTGAAGACACAGAGACATGATCATCTACCAGCCCAAAGAGACACCTCAGAAGAGACCAACCCTGCTGACACCTTGACCTCAGAACTGTAAGAAAAGAAATTTCTGTTTAGGCCACACAATCTGCGGAACTTTGTTAAGGCACCCTAGGAAACTACTGCAGTCAAGAATTTGCCAAAATTTCATTAGTCACTGGCATACTGCTATAATTTTTAGAGGAAACCTATACTTTAGAAAAATAAAAATGTTAAATTTTAACTCAAAATATCTGTTGAGCAGATTTTTAATTCTCAGTACATCATTTTATAATGAAATATCATTAACATTTTAACATAATTTTATGGCAACACTGAGTAATTCTCTGGAATTTATCTTCTATACTTTTTCTTTTCTAAATGAGGTTAAAATCTGTTAATAGTAAAAGGAGATTTATACTTTATAATATAGTATACAGCATATAAATAAAATTTAAAAGTATTTAATAGTTAATTATATCTCAAAATTTAGTACTTAATGAATCAGTTTCTATATAGCGCTTTCAATCACTTTCTATTAATTGCTTCCAAAACTTGCAAAGGTGTAAAGAGGTTGAGGATATCCAAGCAGAGGCTGATAGTAGCTAATACATATTCCTCAGGTGACAGCCTATACATCAGGGAGTATGTGTCATAGATGATGAATCTGCAGAAAAGAAGGGCTCCTACAGCAGCCAAGGGCTTCCCAGGTGGCACAATGATAAAGAATCTGCCTGCCAATGCAGGAGATGCAGGAGACATGGGCTTCAATCCCTGGGTTAGGAAGGTCCCCTGGAGAAGGAAATGGTAAACCGTTTCAGTATTCTTGCCTGGAAAATCCCATAGAGAGAGGAGCCTGGTGGGCTCCATTCCCTGGGGCTGCTAAGAGTCGGACACAACTCAGCACTGAGCACACATACCCAGAAGCCACGACCAGCTCCACGGTTTCACTGTCACAAAACATCTGCAAGATTCCCAACAAGAGCAAAATCCACAAACCAGAAAATAGGCCTGCTCCAAATTTGCTGCAGTCTCTCTTAGATTGCAGAGTATATGCCGTTGAATCAGGAAATACTGCATGGGTCAGTATAAAATCTTGCAGGCCAATATATACATCACAGAAAGTAACAATGAAGACCACAGTCAGTGCTTCCAACAGTATAAATACAAAAAGCAGGCATAGGTCAAGGGGATGCTTATGTCTGTTTAAAGTCATGTCTAAAATCAGACCAAAAGATCCAAGAGAAAACACCAAAATTAAGGCCAGACTTTTATGTACAAAGGTCCATTTGGTATTAAAAAAAAATGCAGATGTCATTGTAGTTAAGTTAGTTACAGCTATATATGAAAATATATAGGAACAGACTCATAAGAACCTACAAAAATAAATTAAAAGACTCCATGTAGTACATTGATGAGTCAATAACATGAATTACCATGTTAATTTTGTCTTCAAATTTCAGATTTACTAGCTTTAATGATATTAGTGCTGTAACTGAACTCCTATTTTGAATATAAATTTTTTAAAGATGGAAATAAAGTCAGAGTCAAGTTGAAAACAGCCAACTTTCCAAATAAAAGTTCATAAGTGAATTTATAGAGAAGAAATTCACTGTTAAATGCATACCTTTATGGATTCAGAATAAATTAATGATGGGTTACACAGCATCATTAATTATTCTCTTAGGAACAACATAATGGAAGCATTTATAGTTTTAGAGAGATAGAAAATGAA
>SJYC01135524.1:0-19048 GCA_006408675.1 Madoqua kirkii
TACAAGACCAAACTGCTAACTTTTCAAAATAACATTAATTTTTTTTCTGGCATTCTGATAGGTACTTAAATTGTCACCCTTTTAAGCAGGAAGAATACATACATGCACATACATAAATATATATACATATATACACACACACATATGTTTACATGTTTACAGGTATATGTGCTCAGTATCCTCAGTTGCTTAGTTGCATCTCTTTTGTGACCCCATGGACTGTAGCCTGCCTGGCTCCTCTGTCCATGGCATTGTACGGGCAAGAATATTGGAGTGGGTAGCCATTTCCTCCTCTAGGGGATCTTCCCAACCCAGGGCTCAAACCCATATCTCTTGCAGTTCCTGCACTGGCAGGCAGATTCTTCACCACCGCAACATCTTGGAAGCCCTCCTGGCGCATACACTGTGTTTTTGCGGTCACCTCATGTGGCAGAAAGGGTAAGGGGTCTCTGTGGGGTCTCTTTAATAAGCACACTAATCCCATTCATGAGGACTCCGTCCTCATCCCCAAAGCCCTGCTTCCTCATGTCATCATAGTAGGCGCTAGGTTTCAACGAACTATCTGGGGGGATACAAACATTAAGCCCAGTACAAAGTCCTGACTTCTAGTACCTCAGAATGTGACTGTATTTGGAAACAGAATCTTTACACGGAGGTAATTAACATAAAGTGAGGTCATTAGGGTGGGGCCTATTCCAATATGTCTGGTATCTTTATAAGAAGAGGAAATTTGGACACAGACAAATACAGAGAGATGTCCATGTGAAGACACAGAGACATGATCATCTACCAGCCCAAAGAGACACCTCAGAAGAGACCAACCCTGCTGACACCTTGACCTCAGAACTGTAAGAAAAGAAATTTCTGTTTAGGCCACACAATCTGCGGAACTTTGTTAAGGCACCCTAGGAAACTACTGCAGTCAAGAATTTGCCAAAATTTCATTAGTCACTGGCATACTGCTATAATTTTTAGAGGAAACCTATACTTTAGAAAAATAAAAATGTTAAATTTTAACTCAAAATATCTGTTGAGCAGATTTTTAATTCTCAGTACATCATTTTATAATGAAATATCATTAACATTTTAACATAATTTTATGGCAACACTGAGTAATTCTCTGGAATTTATCTTCTATACTTTTTCTTTTCTAAATGAGGTTAAAATCTGTTAATAGTAAAAGGAGATTTATACTTTATAATATAGTATACAGCATATAAATAAAATTTAAAAGTATTTAATAGTTAATTATATCTCAAAATTTAGTACTTAATGAATCAGTTTCTATATAGCGCTTTCAATCACTTTCTATTAATTGCTTCCAAAACTTGCAAAGGTGTAAAAGAGGTTGAGGATATCCAAGCAGAGGCTGATAGTAGCTAATACATATTCCTCAGGTGACAGCCTATACATCAGGGAGTATGTGTCATAGATGATGAATCTGCAGAAAAGAAGGGCTCCTACAGCAGCCAAGGGCTTCCCAGGTGGCACAATGATAAAGAATCTGCCTGCCAATGCAGGAGATGCAGGAGACATGGGCTTCAATCCCTGGGTTAGGAAGGTCCCCTGGAGAAGGAAATGGTAAACCGTTTCAGTATTCTTGCCTGGAAAATCCCATAGAGAGAGGAGCCTGGTGGGCTCCATTCCCTGGGGCTGCTAAGAGTCGGACACAACTCAGCACTGAGCACACATACCCAGAAGCCACGACCAGCTCCACGGTTTCACTGTCACAAAACATCTGCAAGATTCCCAACAAGAGCAAAATCCACAAACCAGAAAATAGGCCTGCTCCAAATTTGCTGCAGTCTCTCTTAGATTGCAGAGTATATGCCGTTGAATCAGGAAATACTGCATGGGTCAGTATAAAATCTTGCAGGCCAATATATACATCACAGAAAGTAACAATGAAGACCACAGTCAGTGCTTCCAACAGTATAAATACAAAAAGCAGGCATGGGTCAAGGGGATGCTTATGTCTGTTTAAAGTCATGTCTAAAATCAGACCAAAAGATCCAAGAGAAAACACCAAAATTAAGGCCAGACTTTTATGTACAAAGGTCCATTTGGTATTAAAAAAAAATGCAGATGTCATTGTAGTTAAGTTAGTTACAGCTATATATGAAAATATATAGGAACAGACTCATAAGAACCTACAAAAATAAATTAAAAGACTCCATGTAGTACATTGATGAGTCAATAACATGAATTACCATGTTAATTTTGTCTTCAAATTTCAGATTTACTAGCTTTAATGATATTAGTGCTGTAACTGAACTCCTATTTTGAATATAAATTTTTTAAAGATGGAAATAAAGTCAGAGTCAAGTTGAAAACAGCCAACTTTCCAAATAAAAGTTCATAAGTGAATTTATAGAGAAGAAATTCACTGTTAAATGCATACCTTTATGGATTCAGAATAAATTAATGATGGGTTACACAGCATCATTAATTATTCTCTTAGGAACAACATAATGGAAGCATTTATAGTGTTAGAGAGATAGAAAATGAATCCAGAGAAAAGAAATAATTTAAAATGACAAAATGGTAAAATTATATGCTGTAAATTATAAATGTCACAGCAGTTTAAAGACAGAGATCTAGTTGTTAATAGCATTCATTTCTCTCCTAATCATATTTTCCTTAGAGTAAATGTGAAATTGATTTGATTTCCTCAATGCATATCAATTGTATATTATAATGCCTAGATGGAGGAGACCAAAGATAATTCAAGAGGATCTTTGCGTTCATGTAGTTATATCCTTTCAGTTTTATAAAATGAATAAAACAGACTCAGAGAAAATACAGAACTAGCTAGGAAAAGCACAAAGACACAATACAGGTTTTCTGACTTCAGGTTTTCTTGGATATTTTAATCAAGTGATCACATGTTAAAAAGAAGAGGAAAAAGTCACTTGGCAATTAAAAAAAAAGAGGCTATGGATTGCCTACAAAGTAAATAATCTACAGCGAGAGAATAAATATGCTGGCAATATATCCAGTACCTTAGAGTGACTGAATAGTATATTAAAAAAACATTGTTAAATGTAAAAGTTTAGATTATCACTCTCCTGTTCTAATGGTTTGTTCATTTAACTGACATTACACACACGTCAAGTGCTCTTTGAGAGCTGGAAAACATACCAGAATTTGGTACAAAACCGTTTAAACTGGCACAACTCAAATAATAATTGCTGTTTTGATAACTGCTTCTAGTGAACAGAGTAATTTTTAGTTACATAAATCATTAGCAAAAAGACTTTAGGCACTATCACATTTCAAACCTTTGAAACAGATTAGCCAGTTAATGGGACGTTTGTAGAAACATGCAATTGACTGCAGATTCTCTAACAGTAGAAACCACTGTCTGATCCACAGCAGCCCCAGCAGGTAGTGCAAATCCTGGCTCACAACAGACACTTATAGCTACTGTTTGAATCGGAAACAAACTGGATGAATCAGAGTTTATTGTTTTGGATCTTTAAATGTGTATCACTTAATAAAACATATCAACATTAAATGTAAATAGGTGCCTTACCCCTAAAAAGTGTTCTTCTAGAAGACTTTAAACCTTATTCAAAACTAAAATACATGTTTAACTTTCTAGAGCTCACTAATTACACTTTACTCAACCCAGTGTCTCATACTGTTGACAAGTACCAACAATATTCACTTGGAGATCTGGGTATCATTCTTCCCTGAGGCAGACTTGAGCTAACTGTGCCATTAACCTATTCTTTAAATTTAGCAAATCACCTAACCTCAAAGAGTCTGTTTTCTATCAGGAAAACAGAGATGAAAGTGACCTGTCCTAGCGGTCTGATGTAGCAGATGAGGGGGAGAAAGGGAGAAGGCGGGAAGGAGGGAGGAAGAGGAAAGTGAAAAGAATAAGTGTAAACTGAACATCTTCCATGTGTCTGTGCCGTTGGGGCATCTTGATATACATCATTTCTGAGTCTCAGTTTTATTTCACTAAAAAGTGGAAATTCTAATTCCTGTGCTTCAATACAGTTAGAAGGAATAAAAACAGTATCCATTACATACCCAGTACAGTGTCTGACACAGGGCACCACCTCTGAAATGGCTATTGATAACTGATGTATCAAAGCTTGCACAACCAGGAAACTGCAACACTGAGGTCCTTTTGCTGAGGTTTTAATTTTTTTAATATATTATTCCATCCAATGATATAATGAAACAGTCTCATAATTAAGATATAGTTTTATTTATTATGAGAAATGGGATACTCCTGCTGTATCAGTAAACATGGGTGTCACAATCATCAGCAGTTACAGTCCTTTAATATGAGCTCCTGAGGCCTAAGGGGACTCAGGAAGGAAAGGATTACCTGTGTGCCAACAGCCATTAGACCACAGCCCCAAGGAAGCTCAGGATGTGAAAAACAGAATACTGGCCCCAGACAGCTGAGATGCATGTGAAAGGAATGATTTCAGTGAGCCCAGACTTTTACATCTTCCCATAAAAAAGAAAAACACTAAATTTCCTTAACCTGAGATACTGGCTTTCTTTCATTAAAAATAATCGTTTGATGTTCAGACTGTGCGTGTGTGCTAAGTCACTTCAGTCACATCAGATTCTTTGCAACCCTAGGGGCAGTAACTCCTCAGACTCCTCTCTCCATGGGATTCTCAAGACAAGAGTTCTGGAGTAGGTTGCCATGCCCTCCTCCGGAACCAGGGATTGAACCCAGGTCTCCTACATCTCCTGCATTGGCAGACTGGATCTTTACCATGGGCCACCGGTAAGCCCATGATGTTCAGACTACTTGCCCTTTGGGGTAAAACTTCTATGTAACCTGGCTCCTCCCCATTCCTCCTTGGAGCAGTTCTCCCAGAGTCACTTGAGATGTTGTCTCCCAGCTATGAAATCCTAAAATTCCCACCGCATAAAATGTAACTCTCAGCTTTTAGGTTGTGAATATTTTTTAAGTTTACAATATTGTTATGTTACTATTGTTTGTATCCTTTACCAAAACCTCACATCAGTTCAGCTCAGTCGCTCAGTCATGTCTGACTCTTTGTGACCCCATGGACTGCGGCATGCCAGGCCTCCCTGTCCATCACCAACTCCCAGGGTCCACCCAAACACATGTCCACTGAGTCGGTGATGCCATCCAACCATCTCATCCTCTGTCGTCCCCTTCTCCTCCTGCCCTCAATCTTTCCCAGCATCAGGGTCTTTTCAAATGAGTCAGCTCTTAGCATCAGGTGGCCAAAGTACTGAAGTTTCAGCTTCAACATCAGTCCTTCCAATGAATACACAGGACTGATTTCCTTTAGGATGGACTGGTTGGATCTCCTTGCAGTCCAAGGGACTTTCAAAAGTCTTCTCCAACACCACAGTTCAAAAACTCACATAGGCTTCCTTTAAATTAATTTTCTCAAAATTGTGGGATAGCAGGAATATCTCAGTGCTGAAGCATAGCAAAAGTTATAAATTAATTTTTGCTACTAACTTACTGGATGAACTTCAACAGGCAATCCTTTTTAATCCCTCTAGACTTATTTAAATTCTTAGTTCCAACAAGGTATAACATTTTGTTATATTTAATGTTCTTAAGAGAATAACGTAAACTGGGCAGTGATGCTAAAGGAATTTAACACACTAGAATTCACAGCCAATTAAAAGTCAATCATAAGTGAAAACATCATATTGGAAAATATAAATTAGGTCAATTGGAAAATATGACTTCATTTGTAATTGTAGGTGGATTCATGCCACCTTTTAGAAACAGGTTGGTTGAGTTGAACAATTTTTTTCCTGTTAATATTTTAATAAAATGAAATAACATGAAAAATGTTATTAAAGTACCAACAGGTTCCACTCCATGTCCGAAACAAAACAAAGTTTGAATGAAGTAGAAAACAACACCGCACATGGAAAACTGTGCCCTGGAGATTTTTCTTTATCTGGGAATGCTGAAAATTAGCTATGCCACTGAACATAGAAAATCAACACTAAGCCCCAAATCTCTGCTTATACTGGCTTTTGAAAACTTCAAGCTGCAAAAGGTACAGTCAGCCAATCCTGAAATACACACTTAAGTACGACTCATTGGCTTCCTGTCTGTCTGGAGATGTCAACAGGCTGTAAATCATGAAATTCCCCTTGGGTTGGGGCCCTGCACCTGAAGCCAACTTAGTCACTAAAAGGTCTTTTTTTGGCTCTCCAAAAAGCTGTTTCATTTTGGTTTCCATGATTAACCCTATCCCATGCTACATTTTGATTCTGTCTAAATGGTTTTCAAAAATGTATACTGTTGTCTATTCTCATTCAACTACAAGATCTCAAGGCTTTGTAGGAGAAGGAGCAAGGTTGCTTTCAAACTGAACAAGGGTCAACTACTGTTGTCTAGGGTTTCCCTTGTGGCTCAGCTGGTCAAGAGTCTGCCTGCAATGAGGAAGACCTGGGTTCAATCCCTGATTTAGGAAGCTCCCATGAAGAAGGGAAAGGTTACCCACTCCAGTATTCTGGCCTGGAGAATTGCATGGGCTGTATAGTCCTTGGGGTCGCAGAGAGTCAGACACGAATGAGTGTCTTTCACTGTTGTCTATTCTCACCCAACTACAAGATTTCAAAACTTTGTAGGGGAAGGAGCAACTGTTGCTTTCAAACTGAATAAGGGTCAACAAAAGACAGCAAGAAGGTTGGATCTGCTAAAACCAAGTCTTTGTATCTGTATACCCCAGTGATACGAAAGTAGGGAGAATACTGAAAGGGCAGTGTCATATTATCATTTTTGGTCTCATTCAAAAAGTGCTAGGGAAAGGGTCTTATGGTTAATAACTTTATGATGAGATCTTAGAAATAAACTTTACATTTTTCTGACACAGGATATAACTTTTGAGATTGGTGTAGATGAAATAATTGAGCCCCCAAACTAAGCCCTGAACTAGAAAATTTATTCAAACTAATTACTAGATGATAATTTTCAAAGAAAAGACATCTGGGGTCTATTTTATTAGACCTGGCTGCTGCTGCTGCTGCTAAGTTGCTTTAGTCGTGTCTGACTCTGTGCGACCCCACTGACAGCAGTCCACCAGGCTCCTCCATCCCTGGGATTCTCCAGGCAAGAACACTAGAGTGGTTTGCCATTTCCTTCTCCAACACATGCATGCATGCTAAGTCGCTTCGGTCATGTCCGATTCCATGCAACCCCATGGATATCAGCCCACCAGGCTCCTCTGTCCACAGGATTCTCCAGGCAAGAATACTGGAGTGGGTTGCCATTTCCTTCTCTGATAGACCTGGAGGGATAAAGTTTAGACACTGCCCTTTCTTAAGGCATATAAAGATCTTAAAGATCACTTAAAGATTCTTGCAAGATAGATTTTGCGCCGTTTTTATTCTGCTTTAAAGTCTGGATGCAAGTTTCACTCAAATGAAAACAAATTTTATTCTTAGCAGTAAGAGTCAAGTTCTTTAAATAGGATAGGTTAACTAATAAGCCTGGTGTAAGAATATTTTCTTTTAAGTAACATTTCATTATGTCGCGAGTTAAATAGGAGGAAATATTCACAAAGTATATTTCTTTTGAATGGTCATAAATTTTGTTCAAAATGAAGCACTCAAAAATAAAAAGCTTCCCTCTGATGTTGTCTATTCATCATAGCCCCAAACAAAATTAACAAAAGTTCTTTTTTACTTTTATCATAAAGCTAATCTTAATTTTTCAGTCTTAAAAAAAGGCTGAATTCATAGTAACTTTTTAAAAATAATGAATATCAAAACACTCTCATTAAATAGATTTTTGAGGTTTTACTGACCTGTTTTTGATGAGTGTTTTACTTTGCAGAAGGCAAACATGCATATTTTACACACAGAAATTGACATGGTTTCTGAAATATTAACAGAGGGATTTCACAGTGATGATACCTCTTTGTAGTTGAAAATAAAGGGGAGTTTTACCCATGAGAGCAAAAATAAGTGGTCTCATTCTCCCATTTCAGAACTCTGAGAAGCCCACAGCTCTCAAGAGAGCTTCACAGAGGATTCCCAGGCAAGGAATATGGCAGAGAATTAGAAACTTTTAGTTAATCATTTCTGAAGTGATGTTGATGCTTTTAAAATGACATTTATGTAATCTTGAGAAATAAATATTTAGGATCAAATATAAAAAAGCATTATCTATCAGTAGAAAAAACACAAAATTCACAACATTGTGTTGGGATTTTGCCATGGTCAAACTGCATCTGTTGTGTGTACAAATTAATGCTGTGATTCTTGAGAGCTCTCCAAACATCACTTCTAGTTTTGGTTAATGCTGTCTTAATTCAATAATGCTGTACTATTTCAACATCATGGAAAAGTAAAAGGGGAAGAAAGCACCCATACAATAATCTAGATAAAGGTTTACTATATCAAAATAGAAATTTTGGCGTAAAATAAGATGAGAATGATGAATTTCCCTTTTTTTAATCCCTTCAACTATTATGCTTCAACACAGGACTGAGGTAGTGTTGTTTGGGTGTACTGGGTGACTGTTTTTAAAGTACAATTGAACTTCCACTAAAATTTTAATAAAATCTTCAAATGTGTCCAAAGAGAAACTTACACAGACATTTATACTTAAATGTTCATTCTATCCATTTGGGTATTCAGCTGTTTAACTTTATGCTGCATACAAAATAACAACCTGAACATCTTTCAGCCTAGTTTCCCTTTTTCATGGTAAGTATACAATATTTCATAGCACTCAAGTAGGTAAGGAAGATAAAAAACAAAATTTACAAATCAAACACTGTAATGTATTGTCTTAATCCTTCGATCGCTGCTTTGTGAAATTAGTAAAATTTTTATAATGCAAATAATCTCTGCTTTTACTAGTACACATGGTCGTAAGTGTAGTTAGAAATGTAGCCACCCATTCTTGTCAATAATAATGATAATGAAAACAATAATAATAAAGGTAGAGGAAACTTTTGGAGGTGATACTACATTTATGGCATAGATTGTGATGATAGTTTCGTAGATGTATACTTATAACCAAACTCATCAGGTTGTTTACTTTAAATATGTACAGCTTTTTGTATGATAATCATATACCAATAACATGGCTTTAAAAAATAAATGGAGCAACCCAAAATCTCAATTTTAAAATATTTGAGGAAAAACACAAAACGCTTCATATAATGCTTCACCTTCAAATTGACCAGACCATTATGATTTCCTTTCCTTAAGCAAGATATTGTTTTATATACTATGGCAAGGGATTTTTCATGCCAGATTCAGAGCTATAGGAAAAGTAATTTCTAACAGGATTTTGTCATTGGGTGGCAAACTTTTCCTTGGGTAACTCGATCAGACTAAAAATGTTTAGTTCAGCAGGATTCCTAACAGAGTATTCATTTAATAGCATAAAGTCAAAAAAAATGAATCGAGAAAATAAGTAAATTATGTACACTAAACAGCAGGAAAATTAAAACTCCCAGTTAATTCTGTAGAAAGCAGTCCTTCTTTTTACCTCTATCAGTTCAGTTGCTCAGTCATGTCCAACTCTTTGCAACCCCAAGAACATCAGGCTTCCCTATCCATCACCAACTACTGGACCTTGCTCAAACTCATGTCCATCAAGGCAAGTGATGCCATCTAACCATCTCATCGTCTGTCATCCCCTTATCCTCCTGCCTTCAATCTTTCCCAGCATCAGGGTCTTTTCCAAGGAGTCAGTTCCTTGCATCAGTTGGCCGAAGTACTGGAGTTTCAGCTTCAGCATTAGTCCTTCAAGTAAATATTCAGGACTGATTTCCTTTAGGATAGACTGGTTTGATCGCCTTGCAGTCCAAGGGACTCTCAAGAGTCTTCTCCGATACCACAGTTCAAAAGCATCAGTTCTTCGGTGCTCAGCTTTCTTTATAGTCCAAGTCATCCATATGTGACTACTGGAAAAACCATACCTTTGACTAGACAGACCTTTGTCGGCAAAGTAATGTCTCTGCTTTTTAATATGCTATCTAGGTTGGTCACAGCTCTTTTTCCAAGGAGCAAGCATCTTTTAATTTCATGGCTGCAGCCACCATCTGCAGTGATTTTTGAGCCCTCCCCTGGCCCCGTAAAATAAAATCTGTCACTGTTTCCATTGTTTCCCCGTCTATTTACCATGGAGTGATGGGACGGGATGCCATGATCTTAGTTTTTTGAATGTTGAATTTTAAGCCAGCTTTTCACTTTCATTAAGAGGCTCTTTAGTTTGTCTTCATTTTCTGCCATAGGGTGGTGTCATCTGTATATCTGAGGTTATTGATCTTTCTCCTGGCAATCTTGACTCCAGCTTGTGTTTCATCAAGTCGGGCATTTGCATGATTTATTCTGCATATAAGTTAAATAAGCAGGGTGACAATATACAGCCTTGACGTATATGACACTATACTCCTTTCCCAATTTGGAACCAGTCTGTTGTTCTATATCTGGTTCTAACTGTTACTTCTTGACCTGTGTACAGATTTCTCAGGAGGCAGGTTTCTTCGGTGCTCAGCTTTCTTTATAGTCCAAGTCATCCATATGTGACTACTGGAAAAACCATACCTTTGACTAGACAGACCTTTGTCGGCAAAGTAATGTCTCTGCTTTTTAATATGCTATCTAGGTTGGTCACAGCTCTTTTTCCAAGGAGCAAGCATCTTTTAATTTCATGGCTGCAGCCACCATCTGCAGTGATTTTTGAGCCCTCCCCTGGCCCCGTAAAATAAAATCTGTCACTGTTTCCATTGTTTCCCCGTCTATTTACCATGGAGTGATGGGACGGGATGCCATGATCTTAGTTTTTTGAATGTTGAATTTTAAGCCAGCTTTTCACTTTCATTAAGAGGCTCTTTAGTTTGTCTTCATTTTCTGCCATAGGGTGGTGTCATCTGTATATCTGAGGTTATTGATCTTTCTCCTGGCAATCTTGACTCCAGCTTGTGTTTCATCAAGTCGGGCATTTGCATGATTTATTCTGCATATAAGTTAAATAAGCAGGGTGACAATATACAGCCTTGACGTATATGACACTATACTCCTTTCCCAATTTGGAACCAGTCTGTTGTTCTATATCTGGTTCTAACTGTTACTTCTTGACCTGTGTACAGATTTCTCAGGAGGCAGGTAAGGTGGTCTGGTAGTCCCATCTCTTGAATTTTCCAAAGTTTGCTGTGATCTGCACAGTCAAAGGCTTTGGTGTAGTCAATAAAGCAGAAGTAACTGTTTTACTGGAATTCTCTTGCTTTTACAATGATCCAACTGATGTTGGCAATTTGATCTCTGGTTCCTCTGCCTTTTCTAAAACCAGCTTGAACATCTGGAAGTCCACAGTTCACGTACTGTTGAAGCCTGGCTTGGAGAATTTGGGGCATTACTTTGCTAGCATGAGATGAATACAATTGTGCGGTACTTTGAACATTCTTTGGCATTGCCTTTCTTTGGGATTGGAATGAAAGCTGACCTTTTCCAGTCCTCTCACTGCTGAGTTTTCCAAATGTGCTGGCACATTGAGTGCAGCTCTTTCACAGCATCATCTTTTAGGATTTAAAATAGCTCAACTGGAATTCCATTACCTCCACTAGCTTTGTTTGTAGTGATGCTTCCTAAGACTCATGTGACTTCACACTGCAGGATATCAGGCTCTAAGTGCGTCCACACCATTTTGGTCATCTGGGTGATGAATATCTTTGTTGTAGAGCTCTTCTGTGTATTCTTGCCACCTCTTCTTAATATCTTCTGCTTCATGCCCATCTTTGCATGAAATGTTCCCTGGCTATCTCTAATTTTCTTGAAGACCTCTCTAGTCTTTCCCATTCTATTATTTTCCTCTATTTCTTTGCATTGATCACCGAGGAAAGCTTTCTTACCTCTCCTTGCTATTCTTTGGAACTCTGCATTCAAATGGGTCTATTTTTCCTTTTCTCTTTTGCCTTTAGCCTCTCTTCTTTTCTCAGCTATTTGTAAGCTATTTCTCAGCTATTTGTTTTACCCCATAACAACTTTCAGAGTCATGCCTATCTGACCCACATATTTAGATTATCAAAGTAACAAAATGGAATATGCCATTTCAGAATATTCTAATGATATAATTAAAATAAACAAGTACACAAAAAAGTTTTCTGCCTAATCTAATACACAGGGAACTCTAGATAACTTCTCTTTTACTCTAACATTTCAGGGCTAGCAGCTCATTTACTGAGACTCTACTTTGTGTGTCTTCCTCCCTCTTATATTTTTTGAACTTGTTATTGGAGTATAGTTGATTTACAATGTTGCATTGGTTTCAGGTATGCAGAAAAGTGAATCCATTTTATATATATATATATATATAACTCCATTCTTTTTAGATTTTTTCCCATATAGGCCATTACAGAGTATTAAGTAGAGTTCCCTATGCTGTACAGTAGCTTCTTATTAGTTGCTGCTGCTGCTGCTAAGTCACTTCAGTCATGTCCAACTCTGTGTGACTCCACAGATGGCAGCCCACAAGACTCTGCCATCCCTGGGATTCTCCAGGCAAGAACACTGGAGTGGGTTGCCATTTCCTTCTCCAATGCAGGAAGGTGAAAAGTGAAAGTGAAGTTACTCTGTTGCATCCGACTCTTAGCGACCACATGGACTGCAGCCTACCAGGCTCCTCCGTCCCTGGGATTTTCCAGGCAAGAGTACTGGAGTGGGGTGCCAGTGCCTTCTCCATCTTATTAGATAACTATTTTATATATAGTAGAGTATATATATCAGTCTCAATCTCCCAGTTTATCCCCCCCCACCTTATTCCCTGGTAACTATAAGTTTTTCTACATCTGTAACTATACTTCTGTTTTGTAAGATCACCTTTTCAGGGATGTCTGCTGAACCCAAAGACCCAAGGCTGAGCCCTCTGACTCAAAGCTGTTTGTCCTGCAGGCCAGCAGGATTAAGCATGGTGGAAGAGTGGTTTAGCAGAGGTCTTAGAAGCAACAGGTGCCTTTGCCTTGCTCCCTCTCAGAACCCAAGATAGTGACAGAAGGAGAGTGGGGTCCAAGGACTGTCAGTCACTATGAACTAAGCCTGAGTAGTAGAGGCTTGAGCGGACAGAAGACTAGAAGGCCCTCTCCAGAGGCTGTCACACAACAAAGCTGGGAAACCTACAGCAGGGAACAGGGCCATCCCTAAGTATCTCAAATTGATTTTTTCACGTCTTGTTGAGCGGAGCCTCATTTCTATTTAATTATAATTGCTTTTAAATAAAAGCAATCTTTCTCTCATCCAATTACTATGGCAAAGTAAAATCCATACCTTATGAACAATTTGTTAAGATTATGTTGACTATGATGTTTTAAAGAACGTGGGATTACTTCTGATTACAGTTGATCTGTTGGATAAAAAAAAAAAGGGCTATTCATTGACGGCAAGTTTTCTGCCCATTGCTGTAATTTCCTGATGTACATACCTTGCATTTTATTTTCTGTATTTATAGCTTTCCCTTTGAGAATTAACACAGAGAGCAAGCTCTTACAGTATATCCTGGACTGGATGAGAAAACATCACCTAATTAATTCTGAAGTTTTATCTTGCATCAAGATTTATTCAAATATTTATATCTTCTTTTATAATTCTTTGGGCTCTGTCAAACTGTCAGAGGCCTTGTTTGATGAAAGGAAACCAAATCAAGTCAGCTGGGCTAATAAAGTCCCTTCCCCTGATTATTTAGCTATGGTTATGATTTCTACAAGTACTTTTGGTTTTTCTTTTCTAGAATAAAAATATTCCAAAGATGTCTCTATATATGCAGGATTATATTCTATGCCTTTTTCCAATCACAATATGGAGGTAACTGTAAACCCATTCATCTACTCAGGAGTAGAAACTAAAAAGAACTGAGGGATCAGCTGCTAAATGGGGAAAGTGAGGAAAAAGGAACAAAAGAGGAGTCTGACAATTATTAATGACTAAACAGCAAGAAAGCGGTGATGGAACTGGGAGACAGAGAGAGAATAATGGCAATCAACTTTCCACTAAGGGAAGCGTAATTGTCACATATGACTTCACGTACAATATCCTCTCCAATCTCCCAAGAAAGAGTTGCAAGGAAAATATATTCATTTAAAAGATATTTAAAAAATATTTAGACATAGTGAGTTGGACAATAAGGTCACGATGTGAAGAATATTGGTAGTCCATTTTTAGTTTGAATAGTTGTTCTCAAGATGTTCATACTGATCATCTTTGAAGAAGTTGCTCCTCAGCACCTAAGTTAAATATCAGTGATGAAAAACCAGCAAGCTTCTGAGTGGCTTGGATACTGAGATGGTCCATATCTTACATAGCAGCAGTAGCATGACCTACCTGGCTGCAATCCGGCCAAGCTCTAGCAAACAGAGACACACTTCTCTGGGTTGCTTGTGGAGGACTGAAAAACAAGACGAAGGTGGACACTTTTACAATAGAAGGGATTGGACAGCAGCCCAATGGGGAACATGCTTGACCCCCCTCACCCCTCAGGGTCCCAGCAAGGGAGCTAGACTTCATTCTGATATTCACAGAAACCATCCTGTCCCACAGTATACTTAGATCTACTGACGTCTTAAGGCAGTTTTCAAAACTCTTTGCCCAGCTTCCCTACCGAAAATCATGAGCCTCAGGAATCTCACTCTGAAAATATTTTCTTCAACTAGTCAATATTTGTATGTGAATATTGAAAACTTATACAGTTATAATTCTGATATAAATACTTGATGAATACTTAAAAACAGCAAACAGAAAACTGTGAAGCAAAGATTGTTTAAAACTCCTAACTCTATCTGCACCAGTGATTTTAGCAGAAATAATGCAATGAATAAGGATTAAAAATTACATATCACAACTCTTTGTTATCCTCCAAACAATAATGTAAGGTGAGCTCTCTGAATCTTGATGTCTTCTGCTATTTTGATTATATTTTAAAAGGAAACACTTTCAATTGACTGAATTTTGTTAATATGTACAAATATATACTGTCAGTCAGTTTTGGCCATAAAATGAGCAAATCAGAAGATGCTTCTTTGCAATAATATTTATTTTCTAATATAATCTGATGACTTAATGAATTTGCTTTACCAGTTTCTTTGGACACATTCAGTAATGTTAACAAGTCTTACTTGCATTTGCTGAGGCTATCAGAGGAGTATGTGCTGCTCATACTTTTTTTTTTCTTTTTAAACTAAGACTAGAAAAGATTTGTAATGTTATTGTATACAGTACCTAATAAAGACAACAGATATTAGGGGGAAAAGATTGGATTGAGAATGCTGTTTACATAGACACAATATCCTGATAAAAGAAAATATGAGTTTATTGATAAACTTTAAGAAAAATAGCAATATTGCTTAATCTTTTTTTTTGTGGGTTGAGGGGAGCCTTCCCTGGTGGCTTGGATGGTAAAGAGTCTGCCTGCAGTGCAGGAGAAGCAGGTTCAATCTCTGGGTTGGGAAGATCCTCTGGAGAAGGGAATGGCTACCTACTCCAGTATTCTTGCCTGGAGAATTCCGTGGGCAGAAGAGCCTGATGGGCTACAGTCCATTGGGTCCCAACATACTGATAAAAGAAAACAGTAGCTTACTGATAAACTTTAGCATAAGTAGCAATATTATTTCAGTTCTTTTATTTGCTCATTTATCTTTGGCAGTGCTGGGTCTTCGCTGCTGGGCAGGCTTTTCTCTAGCTGTGGCAAGTGGCAGCCACTCTTCAGTTGCAGAACATAGGCTTCTCACTCAGTGGCTTGCAAAGCATGGCCTTTCAGCAAGTGCACAGACTTCAGTAGCTGTGGCCTTTGGACCCGGTAGTTGTGGCTCCTGAGATCTAGAGCACAGGCTCAATAGCTTTGACACACAGGCTTAGTTGCTTCAAAGCATGTGGGATCTTCCCAGATCAGGGATCAAACCCATGTCTCCTGCATTGGCAGGTGGATTCTTCACCACTGAGCCACCAGGGAAGCCCTGTTTCAATTTTTAAATACATAATTTTATAATAATTTAATTTTCCAGCACTGTTTCTATTCCTCCCCAACTTAAATATCTAATTTCTTCTCTCCACAGGCTAGGGCAATGGCAATATTTGCCACTGACACCAGAATGGAATTTGTTGGGGCTATGTGGTGAATAGAAACTACATTTACTTAGATTGTGAAAGTATATGATTTTACTTGGCTTTAAACAAGCAAAAATTATTATCTTGCTATAAAATATAATCTTTAAAGCTTTTAAAATAAGTTCTAATATCATCAGCAATACTCATTAAAAAGAACTGACTATGGGAAATCTGAATTACAGAATAATTCCATTCTTGATAATATAAATTTGAGCTTCAGCTAACACTTGGTGAATTGTCATAAAACCCAGGTTGGGGAAGTCTAACATTACTTCTAACTAGGGGGCTTTTTAAAAAGATATTTAGTACCTCTAATTTCAAGTGCACCATTAGATGGTTCTGGCTGAATGATACAACTTTTGATATACAAAATCAACTTCAGTGCAATGAAACATATGGACTATAATACCACAAGGAAATCAATTGCAAACAGAGAACAATAACAAACATCACAAAACAAAAGCAAATAAATGAAAATCAGTCTTCCTGTCTAGTTCATCAGTTTCTTCTGATTTGGACTTTTTATCCTGTCAGTGGGCTTCCCTTGTAGCTCAGTTGGTAAAGAATCTGCCTGCAATGCAGAAGACTTGGGTTCGATTCCTGGGTCAGGAAGATTCCCTGGAGAAGGAAATGACAACCCACTCCAATATTCTTGCCTCGAGAATCCCACCAAC
Source organism: Madoqua kirkii (assembly GCA_006408675.1). Taxonomy (NCBI): domain Eukaryota; kingdom Metazoa; phylum Chordata; class Mammalia; order Artiodactyla; family Bovidae; genus Madoqua; species Madoqua kirkii. The sequence continues at coordinate 16,761 of SJYC01135524.1, forward strand.
AGAGGACCCCGGCAGACTACAGTCCATGGGGTCGCAAGAATTATACATGACTTAGTGACTAAACCACTGCCCCCGCCACCCTGTCAGTGGTACAAAATAACAAATAGGAAAAGGGAGTACATGAAAGTTGAGAGGAAGATGTTAAGGCCCTGCTAACACGCTCATCTTCAGTAAGAACTGTGTGAAGCAAGTAGTTAAAGCTTCAGGAGACTTGGATATAATCTTGTGCATTTTGTGATGGAAACAGTGACAAAATATGAAAACTATTAGTGAATATGGACCAAACTGTGCCCATGAGCAGTCAGTACCAATCACATAAAGCAACACCTGACCCAACTATCATGATTCTTTAACCAAATTACTGTGCTTATTTGGAGGACTCCATAAGCACTGGAAATAAACAGAGATATATTCTATGGAAAATAAAATTAATTCTGAAGAAAAAAATCATGTGGGTAATATGATAATGTGGTATGTAGCATGCATTGCTATTGCATATCCAGCTATCCCTTTAAAACAGCTTTTGCAGGCCAACACTCAAGTATCAGTTCTACCGTGGACTCATTAGAAAATCAATTTGGAAAACTGAAAAGTAACTGCATGATTCTCCTTTTTATATCCTTAATATAACCAACTTATAAAACTTAGAACAAATGTCTCACTCAGCACTATATCTTAGGAAAATGATAATAGATTATGTTTTACTTCCCAGTTTTCTTAGAAATGTTATCGTTAATAAAGCAGTTGCTTCAAAACATACCCATAATATTGTCTTATCATGCCTGGTTCATAATGGTCACAAATATTAATATCATGTTTGATAAATAGTAAGCAATGAATGAGTTAAATCTGCAGAGGGGATAACCTAGCACAATAACAAGAACAGAGTAATTCGTTACTCAGTAAACACTATGTCCCAAAATATCAAGGATGATAACCATCATGGATCATGACTGTATCATGTGATTATAATAGTGGTTGTGACAGTTAAGCTGAATAAAGGCTAAAATCTTACCTAGGAATTTTAGAAAATGCAAGAATTTACATTATGTTAATGTTGATTCAACTGTAAAAGCAAACACTCTTACCTTATTCTATAAAATTAAATTCAAGAGTCTTTAAGTATTATCTGTGCAATGTGCTGTGCTAAGGCACTTCAGTCAGTCAGATTCTTTGCAACCCTGGAGTGTAGCCTGCCAGGCTCCCCTGTCCATGGGATTCTCTAGGCAAGAATACTGGAGTTGGTTGCTATTCCCTTCTCCAAGGGATCTTGCCAACCCAGGGATCGAACCCAGGTCTCCTGTCCTACATTATACCAAAGAAGTGATTGTGTCTGGTTTTTGCACTCTAAACTAAAATTAACAGATGGAAAGAGTACAGTGGCTATGGGATTCGAGCCACAGAAATCTGGTTCTGTGTGTGAGCTCTAAAATCTACTAGTTCCTAATTTGGAGAGATCATAAAATGTCAGTTTTCTGAGGGAAAATAATGGTGTGTATCTTGAAATATTTTTGTGTGAGTTAAAATATTATTCATTGTTATTCTTAGTCAGTGCTTGGCAGATAGGAAAGACTTCCCAAAGTTAGTTTTCCTCCTTCATTATTATTACTTTCTGTTGTATATTATTAGCTTAAAGATTATCTTTATTTGGCTTAGTTAATATTAATGTTAATAACTAATAACATTTTTCCTACAAGCATTTTTTTCTGTGCACCTATCATGTGAAAGCCAGCTTACTGAGCAGTAGAAGAAACCTCAGAATTTAACAAAAAAACCTACTTTTGATAATTTAAGCTATATAATTTAAAAGTTATTATAATGAGTATGTGAGGTGAAGTGAAGTCGCTCAGTCATGTCCGACTCTTTGCGACCCCATGGGCTATAGCCTACCAGGCTTCTCAGTCCATGGGATTTTCCAGGCAAGAGTACTGGAGTGGGTTGCCATTTCCTTCTCCAGGGGATCTTCCTGACCCCGAGATCGAACCCAGATCTCCCACAATCTCCCACATTGTAGGCAGATGCTTTACCATCTAAGCCACCAGGGAAGGAATATGTAATGAGTATATTCTGAATATTTTGTCATGTTGTATCATAAATAGCTAATTCTAAGTTTAATCAAATCCAAGGTTAAGTAGGTCAACTTGGCTGGCATATATAGACAGACATAAAGCATATATCCTATTATTATTATGGATTTTTGCTAGGTATAAAACTCAAGTAACAATTATATTAGAACATATCATTTTATGAAACACTAAACATCTTACCATCAATTTTCCCCTTTCTGG
>SJYC01135525.1:0-35701 GCA_006408675.1 Madoqua kirkii
ACGATTAGAAAGAAAACTTTTAGTATATTGCATTTGAACTAAAGACTTTATGTTGTCACATGTACTACTCATTTTTGATAGTTTATTGATTTGTCTTTTCAAAAATATAAGCAAATTTCTAGTTATACTGAGGCTAATGATAAGAAATACTTTTTTCATTCTATTGCCACATCAATAATATGGCCTTGAGCTCTGAGTAGAAGGGTTCTTCCCTGGTGGCTCAGCAGTAAACAATCTGCCTGCAATGCAGGAGCTGCAGGAGACATGAGTTCGATCCCTGGGTTGGGAAAATTCCCCTGAAAACCGACTCTAGAGGGAACTCACTCCAGTATTCTTGACTGGAGAATCACATGGACAGAGGAGCCTGGTGGGCTACAGTCCATGAGGTCGCAAGGAGCTGGACATGGCTGACGCGACTTAGCACGCACCTATGCATTCATGAGGAGAAGAGAGGATCACTATTGCCTTCTCTCCTCTGAACAAATTCTCTTTAAAACAAATAAAAACTGTCTTAGTCACTGGTGATTTTTATGCAAAAGGTTTTATCACTGGAGGCTTCTTTTAAAATAGTCAAAACCATTTTGAAAAAATGTATTAGGCAGAACCCCTCTGGGAAAAGTAACATAAATCTCTATTCAAAAATATGTGGCAAGAGACTCAACCTTATAACCTAGATTCTATAAAAATCTCATGGGCATCAAATGTCAAATGGAATGCTGCTGGCTCCAGGAATAGAAAATGAGACCTTCCGCTAAAGCAAGGGGTAGAGTTTCAATGTCACAGAATCTGCAAGGATAAAATGCATTAAACCGTGAATGTATAGTTTAGCCATATAGATATTTAGTTTTAACAGGTGGAAAAAAATGAAAACATGAAAATATCATTATCTATTTGGTTTAATATATATTAGAAGCAATAATATTCATGCTGGTTTTGAAGGAAATCTATATTTCAGATTTATGTTTAAGATGAAATTTGAAAAGATTATATTTTTGAGTAAATATTAAATTATGAAAGTATCATAAATTAATAGCTTCCCACTGTCCTAGAGATGAAAAAAGGTTCTCAGAAAGAGTGACATAATAAAAGACACAGTAAACTAGACATCAGAAGAATTGGGTTCTAATCCAGGCTACATAATCTCATCTCTAAAACTTTACTTCTACTTACTCTTTCTTACGAGGTAATTTTATGGGTAAGCGCATTTTGGTATATGGCAAGTACTCAACAAATTTTATACCTTTGTACTTAAGTGATGATCTGCAGACCAGTAGCATTGGCATCAGCTGGGCGCTTGATAAAAATGCAAATTATTGGGTCCCATCCCTGACTTATTGAGGAAAATTTAAATTTAAACAGGCTCTCCAGGTGATGAATATGTACCTTAAAGTTTGAGAATCATTACTTTAATCAATGTTATGATTATTACCATCTACGTCAGTTATAATTCTATGTCTATCTGGTTAAAAATATTTGAATGTAATTTGATACATGGAACGTGCTCTAGAAATGTTTAGGATAACAGTGATGACAGTGATGATGATGATGAATGGAGGAAAAATAATCTGTGCACTGGACTAGCCCTTAATGGGTATTATGGCAGTTATCATCTGCCAGAATCTATAAGGTAGAATAGATGCCTGCCAAGAAAGTGAAGAGCTGGCCCTCTTAAGTCATGTCACACCCTGTAACTCACCCACAGAGATCTCTGCATTTAAATGAAGGAAGCAGTTAGCAACATTAAGTGCCTTAAAAACTGAACTGAGAGAGGCTAAAGAAGAAAAGGCAACAAAGCATAAACCCCACAAACTCATGAATGCTGAGTGTGTATGCATCCAGATTTCTCAGAATCACTGTTCACGGTAAAAACAGGATACAGCTCCATATAATTCATATAAAAGGGAGAATTCATTCATGATCTCATCAGTGATGGAAGATGTATAGAATAAAATGTAGTTAATTGCCTTTGCCACTAAGTCAAAAAAATGTCCTAGAGCAAGGAGTGCCCCTTTCTGTCTCAACACCCAGACTTGATGTGAAATTAATGGGTCAAGTCACTATCATGCAGAGCAGCAAGTAAGAGTCTCTTCTAATTTTCCTTTCATTTATACTTTTCTTTTCCTTTTACTTTAAATCATCATATGAACTTCTGAAATTATCTCATATAAAACATAACTTTCTGTAATACAGGAGGGACATGATCTTCAGAGGAAAATGATGCTGAATTTAAATCCTAGCTGTGTCACTGAGAAGCAGTATAAGACTGGGCAAGTTATTTAATTCTTTTGGTCCTAAACTAGCATTTCCATTTATAAAATTAGTGGTTGTTGGGAGATTAGAGATGGCAGCACATATGCACTGCTTGATTATCATTACTGAACATACAGCTATTATTATTGAATATTGCACACTGAAAATTTGATTCTGGAAAAGCTAGAAGGCTGTCACTTTCCTGATTCAACCCTGACTCCATCAAATCCTTGATATACCTATTACTCCTGGGAGATATTTAGTTTTCTCACTCAGATACCACACTACATTTGTGCTGACATAGGGGCAAATGGCTAAATTTGGAAAAAGTTTCTGAGCTCAAATTCAGAACTGAGATGCTGATAAAGTACTTTGTAAGGATAGGTGTTACAAAACCCAAAGTCTAAAATAAATTGTTCCTGGGAAGAAACAATGTGAATATAAATAACTCAGAGTTCATCTGATATCCTGAAATTGTTATCCTACATTAATATTAATAAAAGTAGGTTTCTTTCTATAGAAATACCTTTTCAGCCCTCAATACACACAATAGCAACAACAACCACATGGGATGATTTATCAAACACTGGCAGGCAGGCATAAATTCTTTTTCTGATGCAGTAGGTACAAAATGGAAAACGTTAAATGTTTAAAAATTTGCGCACAATCTTTTTTACTTTTGTGTAGTAGGATCAAACCCGCTACTGTAGGTAGTTCAGTGCTTGACCAATGTTCAATAGAACAGTGAATTGTATAAAACTATTCTTCAGTCATGCATCGAAAAAAGACAGTGCCACACAGCAAACAGCAATACAGAGGATAAAAATGAAAAACAAATCACACACATTTGCATGCTAACACAGCAGATAGCAAACCCTTTTCTTGCTGAGTAGATTCTTTCTCAGAGAAATAGATGAAGCATAGTCATTGGCCTCCAAATCCTATAATTATCCAATAACATAGTGATATGGACACAATTACAACAAGCAGAATTTGCACATTTTTCAAATATTCCCTCCCCCATCCTTTTATTTTTCTCAGCTTTCCAGCTCAACCAGAATGTACATCAAGTAAAGAAAAATAAACAGCTCTAGGTGAAAAATTAAGCTAACTTAGCAATTTCTAATCAGTGGGCTAAAGTAAATTACAAATAACAAATCCTCCATGCAAGAATATCATTAATGTAATGAAATAGTTTCTACTTAAAATACCTTAGAAAAATCATACAAGGGCATCAACTTTAGGACCCATAACAATTTTTTTTATAATTGAGAATAAGTCATATATTTCTGGTCCTAATGTACAACAGCCCTTATAATACACTGATGTAGAAGATTCACTGATGTCAATAAATCTCTATGCAATTTGATTGCAATTAAGATTACAATTATCTTAATATGAGTAAAACTGTTTATGTCTCAGACTACATGCCATACCTACTTATTGCCTAAAGTGTGTTAATAGAGAATTGAAGAAGAAAATATTACTTACAATTCAATTACTATTTGTCTTACTTTCAAATTCTGAATATAGCATTTTATTGTTATTTATTAGATATAAATGCTGAGACCTCATTTCATATTATATCATAATTTTCCCATATTATTAGTCTCAAAATATTATGAATATTATTTTTCTTGGTATCTGTGAATGACTACAGTTTGTTTAAGCTACCACCAAATATCTTCAGTTCATTCATTTTTACTCATAAAAATATGTTTCAATAGACATTGTATTACCTATTTCTACTTCCCTCAAATAAACTTTCAGAAGTAGAACAACTTGATAAAAGAACATGAGCACTTCTGAAGTCTTTAATACATAATGTCAAACTGCCCAAGAAGACAAAAAAAGGCAAAAAATTTCCAATTATTTTTCAGCAATATATAGAAGATCCCACTTTCCTCTGTGTTTGATACCTTAGTAATAAGTCAAATGCAAATTCAATCTATGAAAAATTAGTGAGGATTAAGAATTGAATATTTAGTATTGACTTTCCTCTATACTCAACATTAAATATACAATTCTTAATCCTCACTAATTTTTCATAATTTTATTTGCATTTGACTTATCACTAAGGTGTCGAACATTTTTATCTCTCCTTTGGGCTTTTATAAGTCTTTTATGAAGAAGTTTTTTAATGGCATGTATCCACTTTGCTATTGATTCATTTCTGAAATACTGTTCTGGGATATTAGTTACCTCATAATCTAAGAACTGACATTTGACAGAGGAAAAGTCCTCTCTCAAGAACGCCTTAGAAGATAAACGGCAGGTTATGCTCTGTACGTGATTGCACCACGTGGCAGAGAGAGTTATCTGCCAAGAATCTTGGGCTTTTATAAGTCTTTTATGAAGAAGTTTTTTAATGGCATGTATCCACTTTGCTATTGATTCATTTCTGAAATACTGTTCTGGGATATTAGTTACCTCATAATCTAAGAACTGACATTTGACAGAGGAAAAGTCCTCTCTCAAGAACGCCTTAGAAGATAAACGGCAGGTTATGCTCTGTACGTGATTGCACCACGTGGCAGAGAGAGTTATCTGCCAAGAATCAAATCAACAGCATGAGAGAAGCATATGGAATCAGATGCTGTCTCTACTCCCCAGTTTATCCCTGGCATTTTTCCCCACCCACTGAGATTTCTTGTCATTAGCTGTCATGGAAAGAGAACAGACAGAGTGAGTCATGAATTAAGATCCTCTCACAAATAATCATACCAAAAAGAGCACTGCCACAGAGGGTGACGTATCAGTTGCCACAAAGATAAGACTGCTTTATGCAGGCAAAGACCTTTGAACAGCTAAAGACAGAAGCCTCTTGGTACACACTCAGCACAGCGATCTCCTTTATCATTCATTCCAACAGATTTTTTCCCCTTAATCAGGGCATCTTTTCATTTTATTTGCTGTTCAAAACACTAGGACACAAAGACGGCTCTTCATCTTGTGGGCTACTGAAATGAAATCTTGAGGTAGGAAAAAAGAAGAAACCCTTGTCCTAAATTCCCTTTCAAAAGTGAAGTGTGAAAAGACATCAAGCAAAGTACACAGTGTTACTATGGCAAGAAAGTCAGTTCTGCAAGTGCAGCATCCAGGGCCATCAGCCACGGCTCAATCACTTCCTCACCCACAGTGAATAATAAGAAAAATCCACGGAGAATGGGTTCTACTTGGGGAAATGGAAATTCTCATTGTCCTTCCCTGTGATCATCATGAACATCTACGGACACAGCTGTTTCCTTTCTCTGAATAATCCTAAAGTCAATACTATCGTATTGGCTCTTCCATCTCCACAGGACCTATTATACATCACCTCATGTCCTATTCTAAGCAGCAGAAATCTCAAATTTACCTTTTCATTAAGAAACAAACTAGAAAGCCGAATCATCTGATCTAGTTTGGTATTGAGAGGATTCAAAATTATTTTAAAATTTTATAGCCTTGAAAAGTTGGTTTTATTCAACTTTCTTGGCTATATAAATACATATTAATTGCAAGGTATAAGTAAAGCTATACTATAGAAGATAAGCAGAATCAAAGATATTTTAACAAAATACTTAACAGTTATTGCATGCAAATTACCTGGGTTTTCTTTTTTATGAAGTCAAATAGGGTGAAGAACTCGACCATTTAAAAACTCTTTTTGACATAATTTTATATGCTACACAGTGTGTATTTATGTATAAGGACCATTATCATATAAACTGAATTATGCTTTATTGTTTCAAGATAAAATGTACTATTTATTACCCAAATGGGGTTTTAAAAAGTCATCCAAGCTTCTTAAGAGTCCAGCTGAAAGTTTTACTAGTTTAAGTAACAAAAAATACTCATGGATAGTAAGAAAACTGAGACAAGACCATATTTATATTTATAGTTTCTAGTAGTCCATTTGGCCTCAGAAGTCACTGGAAAATTATTTCTTGAGTGGAAATCTGTGCAATGAACAAAGGAACAAACAATAAAACAGTTTCCCCATGTGGCAATGTAGGAGGACTCCGGGATTTTAAATAATGATGTTATTTGTGCACACCTGAAAAATATACTTTTACACTTCAGTTCAGTCGCTCAGTCGTGTCCGACTCTTTGCAACCCCATGAATCGTAGCACGCCACGCCTCCCTGTCTATCACCAACTCTCGGAGTCACGCAGATTCACGTCCATCGAGTTGGTGATGCCATCCAGCCATCTCATCCTCTGTCGTCCCCTTCTCTTCCTGCCCCCAATCCCTCCCAGCATAAGAATCTTTTCCATTTTTAAAAATACTAAGTGTATTTTAAATACACAAAACAAATTGATTTTTTTAAATTTATGTCTATGTGTGTATGTGTGTATACCCACAAACATTTAATAGCTTTTTTCATGGGTTTTTCCCACAAATAATTTTGCTTCACGCCCTTCCTATAATCCTCCACTCACATAAACCTATAAACCTGAAAGTTAAAATCTATTTGTAAAATTACCAAAGCCCTGAAAAAGAACTATATCCATATATATATCTTCCACCAAGTTTTTTGCCCCCCCCCTTTTTTTTTTTACTTTGATGTGAGGAAATGGTAAGAACATTCAAAGTCCATTCATACAACAGGCATTCATTGGGCACGCTGTTGTATAGAGTACGCGACTGTGCAATTATTTTGGTTTATTTTTTCTTCCAGGTATAAAATGTTCTCCTAGTCTAAGTTCATGTTATTCTCTTCTCTGCTGAGAGACTTTTCAGAAATTTGATGACAGTCTTTTCTGTAGCACATTAACTCCTCTTTATACAAATACAAATTTCCTTAAGCACATAAAATGAGTAAGACTTTAGCTACCATGGCATCAGTTTCCTAGGTCCAGCAGGGGAAGGAATTCTGTTTTATGAGGCTTCAAGGAAAATAATATTCTCAATGCTAGGAAGGTAATTTGTATACTTGTCTCTGAAGGATGCTCAGCTTACTTTGATGTTAATATTTGGTATTACGTGGTTTTGTAAATTGATTTTTAAAGCCTCAGGCAAAAGAACCAAAGCATTTCCCCCACCCCCTAAATGTCTCCTTTCTTCATTAGTTCCATCTTACTAAAACTGGTCTTTAATTCCAATATTTTCCATTATAGAGTACCACTGGGGTAAATCTTATATAAAGATTTGAACATTTAAGGGTACCAAGTAAAATCAAAACACTAAATGGTCCAATGTATGTTTTCTCCCAGAGAACTACAAAACCAGGCTCTGTGGTCTGGAAGTGCATTTGCCAAAATTCAATCATAAAACAAAACAAAAACCCCAGAATTATCTGGGTGAGCCTAAACACTAAGGTATATGCTAAGACTCTTTGAGCCTGACTCTTTGAGACCCCCACCTGTCTTGTTATTCCATCATTTTCAATTTTCCCTAATCTGTTGCTTGTTTGCCTAATTTTTAACTACAAAAAATAAATTTCACTAACTAAAAATAAGCTCAACTAAAATAGGTTTCAACAAAGTGCTTATTAAGCGATAGTGTTTTCATAATATTTTAGAGGTGAAAAGACAAAAGTGCTCATGATGGATCGCTGGAATAAATGTAGCTATTCTTCTAAAGAGCCTGGTGGTAACATTTAACCCTACTTTTTCCAAGAATCCCCCCCATTTTGCATTGTAGATGCTTATTTTTAGCCAGGAAAGAATTCTGCTACTTATGTTCCTGTTATTTTATGCCCAAGGTGACCAAGAGTGAGAGGGTTAATTTTTCTACCTTCAAAGACACAAGTTTACAAAAACTCTACAAGTTTACAACAAACTACATTTTTTTAAGTTAAAAAACTGAAATGAATCACACAAAGAAGTTAATTTTGAGAGTTATACTGACAAACAATAATTTTAATATCATATCAACTAAAATTCTAAAGGAAATATACATACCCAAACCTTCCGATTCAAACAGACATGTTTCATCTACTCCTAAATCTCGGCACCAGGATAAGAAATTTGCTGTATTGTCTCTGGCAAAAAAGGAGCCTGAGGGTGCACTGGCTTTGCATGGAATCTTCTTCAAGGGTAGATTCTGAAAAACAAAGAAATCTCACTCTGGTGGAATATCTGGCAGTCATCACAGTGACACATTTACATTTTCAATAAAATGCTTTGCTATGACCTCATAGCAGTAAACAGATTTGTGAATGGCTATAGGAAAGGATATGAAACACAAATGAAACTTAGTGATCAAGAGAATATGAAACCCTATGCCTGTAAACATAAACTTGCCTTTTTAATATCTAGAAGTCAATATACATAAACCCTTTCCTTGGCTCAGACTGCCACTCTCTTTCTCTTCTACTGTTTTTATGGGGAGGGGAGGGGGCTTCTCTTTCACCTGTGTATTCTGTCAGTATTTCTCATAAAATATGTATAAATGTATTTCTCATTTGTGAAAGAAGAATGAAACACAAATATGAACATAGATCAAATGTAACATACATACCTCCATTCTTATTTGCGTACATAGACACACAATAAGAATTACACAAGAATTATTAAGCCAAAAGAGAGCAACAGAATTATCTAACATCCAGAAGGCTCTATCACTAATACCAAGAAAAGGAAATATTAAAAATTTTTATCTTTCAACAGTAACATTCTACCTTCATTCTTTCAGACTATTTCCTTTTAAATCACAGATCATTACTCTATTACGTAATACAAAAATAATTCTGGTTGGATTTCTGCTATCTGAACTTGAAACATATTTACATTCTGTATCATTTCTCTTCCAGGATAAGAAAATGCTTAAGATAAGGGAGCGTGTGAACCTGGACAGATTTTTATATTATTAACCTCAAAAATTTTAGCCCTAGAAAGCTCCCTTACCATACCAAATGTTATAAAGAATTGCATGAGGCATTTTTTGTTCTTTTAATAGAATATAACTAGTTTTTGTGGCATTCCATGAAGTCTGAGTTTGATTCTACATGATGTGAAAACCTGAGCCAAGTATTTGATGATTTGGGCTAGACAGAGCTTTGCCTCTGAAAGCAAAAAAGATCAAAGGAGAAGCATTTTATGATTTAAATTCATATACAGGATTATTCCTTCTATTCTCTGTGAATAAGAAAATATAAACAAAATGTTGACTGTTGAGGTCACTTACAAAGATGGTTATAAAAAATGAAATGTGGTCTTTGTGTATTGGTGAAGCCTGCAGATATCAAACTATTACTGATATTAAAATTCTAAAGGAAATATACATACCCAAACCTTCCGATTCAAACAGACATGTTTCATCTACTCCTAAATCTCGGCACCAGGATAAGAAATTTGCTGTATTGTCTCTGGCAAAAAAGGAGCCTGAGGGTGCACTGGCTTTGCATGGAATCTTCTTCAAGGGTAGATTCTGAAAAACAAAGAAATCTCACTCTGGTGGAATATCTGGCAGTCATCACAGTGACACATTTACATTTTCAATAAAATGCTTTGCTATGACCTCATAGCAGTAAACAGATTTGTGAATGGCTATAGGAAAGGATATGAAACACAAATGAAACTTAGTGATCAAGAGAATATGAAACCCTATGCCTGTAAACATAAACTTGCCTTTTTAATATCTAGAAGTCAATATACATAAACCCTTTCCTTGGCTCAGACTGCCACTCTCTTTCTCTTCTACTGTTTTTATGGGGAGGGGAGGGGGCTTCTCTTTCACCTGTGTATTCTGTCAGTATTTCTCATAAAATATGTATAAATGTATTTCTCATTTGTGAAAGAAGAATGAAACACAAATATGAACATAGATCAAATGTAACATACATACCTCCATTCTTATTTGCGTACATAGACACACAATAAGAATTACACAAGAATTATTAAGCCAAAAGAGAGCAACAGAATTATCTAACATCCAGAAGGCTCTATCACTAATACCAAGAAAAGGAAATATTAAAAATTTTTATCTTTCAACAGTAACATTCTACCTTCATTCTTTCAGACTATTTCCTTTTAAATCACAGATCATTACTCTATTACGTAATACAAAAATAATTCTGGTTGGATTTCTGCTATCTGAACTTGAAACATATTTACATTCTGTATCATTTCTCTTCCAGGATAAGAAAATGCTTAAGATAAGGGAGCGTGTGAACCTGGACAGATTTTTATATTATTAACCTCAAAAATTTTAGCCCTAGAAAGCTCCCTTACCATACCAAATGTTATAAAGAATTGCATGAGGCATTTTTTGTTCTTTTAATAGAATATAACTAGTTTTTGTGGCATTCCATGAAGTCTGAGTTTGATTCTACATGATGTGAAAACCTGAGCCAAGTATTTGATGATTTGGGCTAGACAGAGCTTTGCCTCTGAAAGCAAAAAAGATCAAAGGAGAAGCATTTTATGATTTAAATTCATATAAGGATTATTCCTTCTATTCTCTGTGAATAAGAAAATATAAACAAAATGTTGACTGTTGAGGTCACTTACAAAGATGGTTATAAAAAATGAAATGTGGTCTTTGTGTATTGGTGAAGCCTGCAGATATCAAACTATTACTGGGTTTTTCCTGTCCAATGATGTTATAGTTACATAACTAATATATTCAGTTACTAAGTCACTCAAAGAGTGCGTCTGTCTAATATCCATGATCCATCTCTTTGTTGCTAAGTTTATTTTAGGCTTATACATAAAATTGTTGCATGAATATACATATATTTATACAGATACATATAACAATGCGCATGCATGCCAGCTGTTCAGTCGTGTCTGACTCGGCAACCGCATGGACTGTGGCCCTCCAGGCTCCTCTGTCCACGGGATTTTCCAGGCAAGAATACTGGAGCCTACTTCAGGAAGTGACTTCTCGACCCAAGGATTGAACCCACCTCTCCTGCATCTCCTACATTGGCAGGCAGATTCTTTACCACTAAGCTACCTGGGCAGAGAAGGCAATGGCACCCCACTCCAGTACTCTTGCCTGCAAAATCCCATGGACAGAGGAGCCTGGTAGGCTGCAGTCCATGGGGTCACAGAGAGTCGGACACGACTAAGCGACTTCACTTTCACTTTTCACTTTCATGCAGTGGAGAAGAAAATGGCGACCCACTCCAGTGTTCTTGCCTGGAGAATCCCAGGGACGAGGGAGCCTGGTGGGCTGCCGTCTATGGGGTCACACAGAGTCGGACACGACTGAAGCGACTTAGCAGCAGCAGCAGCAGCAAGCTACCTGGGAAGCCCACATATAATAATACCCCTTAACCAATTTGGTTACGTAGTGGCTTTCAAAGAAATGTTTTCCTATATGAATTGTAAAAGCAATAAAAAATAGCATAGTATAATATCACCTTTATAAAATATTCATGAACATCAATTAGTCAGTGTTTATTAAAATTAAAATACATACACTCTTAAATCTAGCAATTTACTCCTAAGACTGTATCTTGGAAATAGTATTTTATATTTGTACTATATCTTGTAAATATAATAATGCTTTAAAATACATGAACAAGTATATTTGTTGCAATGCTGATTGAATAGAAAAAATAGACATAAGAGTGTGTCAAGAAAGTGATGGTTGAATAGTATATAATATACAAAAACAATGGAACTCTGTGCAATAATTTTTTAAAAATAAGATAAATGTATACGTGTTGAACCATAAGACGTTCAGTCCATACTCATGGGCGGATAATATACAAACACATGTGTACACCACAATTTCATTTTATGATGTGTGTGTATACACACACACACAGGATAGATGGCCATATATGCTGTTAACTTGCATATAAATATGTTGGATTATAAATATGAACATTGTTTTTATTTATGTAATATTAATTTATGGAAAATTCAAGTAGGATATCCATCAAATGAACAGTTATTACCTTTGAGGAAGGTGATTGATGCATAGAGGATCATTTACATCTTACATAATTCCAAAATATGTAGTAAGATTTTGAGTGACTTTTACATTTTATCAATATTTTCTGATTAAATTCACTTCTAAAGTCTTTTAATTCAATCCATTACCTCTTTCTTTTTTAGTATAAACTTATTTATTTTAATTGGAGACTAATTACTTTACAATATTGTATTGGTTTTACCTCTTAAGTGAATCACCTGCTAGGGATTGGGAGTCCAATTACCTGAGTTCAAACCCAGTTGTGTCACTTTATAGCTACAATAGTATTTGACAGATTACCTAATGTTTCTGTTCCTCAGTCTCCTCTTCTATTCAACATGTATAGGGGGGGAAAGTGCATCTCATTGACTATGTTGTGTGAGTGCAAATTAAATAATATAATTCAAGTGAAGCGATGAGTGTTCAATAAAGGTTATTATCACTGCCATCAATGCAAGGATAAATATACTGAATTGCCTATGACTTCCTTCTCTTATATTTTATTACAAACATTTGATTTTTTTCTACTATAGGTCTAAGAACTCAGGAAAAGATCGGCAAACAATTTGTATCATTCCCCTAAACTTGAATTTCATCTTTTAAATAGTTTTCCAGTAAAACTTTCTGTGATAATATTGCTAGAAATAATCTATATCTGTGCTATCCGTTGTAATAATCACTGGTAATTACTAGTGGCATGTGGTCATTGAGCACTTGAGCTGTGGTAATTGTGACTGAGACTGGTTTCTAAATTTTATGTCTTTGTAATCAACTGATACTTACATAGCCACATGTGGTTTGTGACTATCATATTAGGGAATTCATAACAGCAAAAATAAAGCCATTATTTGGAGGTTTAGAAAGTCCAGTATTTGACCACTTGATTACTTTCCCTCTAACTAATATAGTCCCCGTTTCTTTCAAGTCCCCTCAAATCCAGTAGGTCCCCTGGATACAGTTACTGAGATACACAACTGTGTTCATCATTTGGAAAGAGTTTACTTATGTGCTACAGAGTACAACATGTGCCTGCCCTACTTACCACACTGTGGGTGTTACAGCCTCAGAAGGGCAATAGTGATTAATTATATTTAGAATACTTATAATTTACACCTACAGAACCAGGATATTCATCATTTTACTGCCACAGAGCCAAACAGACTGCTTCACACATAAGCAGTCCTGACTTTTGTTTTCTGAAACACATGGTAGGTGGGGAAGGAACAAATTAGCATTGTGAGTGCCTCCATGCTCTAGGCACACAAAACCTATACTTTCATACAGATTATCCTTTTTAATTCTCAAAAAGTAATGCCATGAATTAGGTATATAATAATATCTCCAATTTCCAAGATGGAAAATCTGAGCTCATACATAGTTGAAATAAAATCATTCAGCTCTTATACCCATACACCTCTAACTGTTCCATGAAAGCTCACAATTGCCTGGAATTTAATATATTTCAGCACTTGATTTATTTCCCAAGGTTTTAGCCAGGTAACATTAAAATAAAAAATTATGTATTTTCTTTCACCTATTAAACCTAAAAATAATGGAGAAAATGGTATCCATAGTTCTCCATAGTCAGTGACCTAAAAATTTAATACCAGTAGTTTATTTTTTTAACTTTACTAGTAGTTTAAATAATCCATTTTCACAAAAGTTTGAGACAAAATATTCCCCTTGATTACATCAAGTAGACATTTTAGATATAAAACAGAAGAGATATATAAAAAAAAGAAATAGAAATTGCCAAGAACTAATATCTTTCCTTTTCCAAAGGGCATATAGAATGTACTTTCAAATATGCAGGCAATAAAGTCACTCTTTCCATGATGGAATCAAAGTTTCCACTGTATCCCCTTGCTCTTTTAGTTTTGCCATATATTTTACTGAAAAAGAAAAAAAAAGCTCTCAATAAAATTATTTCACTGAACATTCACATTACCAAGGTATATGAAGACAACTACCCAGTGGCTTTAGAAAGGATAAAAATATATTCTTTAAGACAAAATTACTGAAATTAAAAATGGGAAAAATTATTTCTAGTATTGTCAACCTCTGGGGACTTTGCGATAGACTTCATGCCTCAGACAGAGTGAGCTATGATTTAGGACAATAGCAACTGAACTTACTGGCATTGAATTCAAACTCAATCTTTCCTATTCTTTCTCTCTCCAAGATACATTTCATTCTAGAGAATGGGTCCCACAGTAAAATTTAGTGTAACTTCCTGCTGTAACAATATAAGAATATTTACATAAATTTTAAAATATAATTAAATAAAGTTTCTCAGTAAAATTCTGGTGAAAGTGAAACTGTTAGTCATTCAATCATTTCTAGCTCTTTGCGACCCCATGGACTGTAGCCCGCCAGGCTCCTTTGTCTATGGGATTCTCCAGGCAAGAATACTGGAGTGGGTTGCCATTCCCTTCTCCAGGGGATTTTTCCAGACTAGAGATTGAGCCCAGATCTCCTGCATTACAAGTGGATTTGTTACCATCTCAGCCAGCTGGTACACCCTGTAAAGTACCCCTGGTGCATCTTGTAAAATCATAAAAAAATTATTTAAATTAAAAGCTATAAAAGGTGTTAAGTATTTTGAATTATTAGAAATTATTTCTGGTATAAAATAAAATGATACTGGAAATGAAGGTCTAGTGCTCAAAATTCAGGTTTAAAAGATGAGATGGACAATAAAATGTCAAGATGCTAATTAACTGAAAACTTATGTCCACATTATAACCTGCACACATATATTTACAGCAGCTTTATTCATAATTGCCAAAACTTGGAAGCAATCAAGATATCCTCAGTAGGTGGAGAAATAAACTGCTACATATGCAGAAAATAGAATAATATTCAGTGCTTAAAAAAAGATCTATGAAAAGACACAGTGGAACATTAAATGTATATCACTAAGTAAAAGAAACCAATCTAAAAAGATTTCTTATTGTATAATTCCAACTATATGACATTCTGAAAAAGGTAAAACTATAGAGACAGTTTTACCTTCGGGTTTCCCTGATAGCTCAGTTGGTAAAAAATTATCCTGCAACGCAGGAGAACCTGGTTCGATTCCTGGGTTAGGAAGATATGCTGGCGAAGGGATAGGTTACCCACTCCAGTATTCTGGCCTAGAGAATTCCATGGATTGTATAGTCCATGAGGTTGCAAAGAGTCAGAAAAGACTGAGAGACTTTCACTATAGAGACGTAAAATAATTAGGGGTTTAAGAGGAGGGAGGTAGGATCAAGTGATTCATCATGAGATTCATCACACTGGGTTTTTAGGGCAGTGAAACTATTATGAATGACACTGTAATGGCATATATATGTCATTATATATTTGTCAGACCCCATAGAATGTACAATACCAAGAGTGAACCCTACATGTTACAATGGACTTTGGGTGCAATGGCACACCAATGTGGATTCATTGATTATAACAAACGTACCGTTCTTCTATACTTTTTGCTCAATTTTGCTATGAACCTAAAACTATTCCAAAAATTAAATTCTATGAAAAATTTATTATGTAATTGAGAGTTATTTAAGAAGCACCAGATGCTTCTTAAAGTGGAGAAAATATAGGAAGTTCAACAAGAAATGGATTCTTTCCATTTTTATTTGCATTGTGCCTAATTTTACATATACATCCACATGGGAATCATTATCTAAATGCCATGTTACTATAAAAAGCTTCTGTTCTCCCAACTAATGCTTTACATATGACTAGACAGAGATTAGTTTAAAAATTCCTGAAGTCTAGTACTACACTTGAAAATTCAGTTAATTGGTGAGGCTCTCTAAAAATTTTAAATAGAAGTTTAATCTGATTCAATTCAACCAATCATTATTAAATCACAACTCTACTCCAGTTCTGACATTAGGTACTGGAGGCAGACAAGGCCAAGGTTCATTTTCGGAGAATCTGTTTCTTTGGAAACAGACTTAAAATCATGGTATTATATGGTAAGAAATACAACAGAAGCTTAAGTATTTGAACAGAAGCTTAACTTTGATTCTTTAGAAAATGTTAGGATGTGTGTTTAACTTTAGGGAGAGGTTGATCAGACATCATTATAAAAAAGTCTCACAAAGGAGCAACATTTTATAAAACTGAAGGATTTAAGTTCTCACTAAACCTAAAAAATGAAGAGTAATACATTCCATAAAGTGAAAATCTGACAGAGACATGGGTGTTATGATGAGTATAGAATGCATGTGGAGGAGAAAATGAGACCAGAAAGTCAATTAGCCCAGGATCACAAGGGTAATTTACGTCTAACAAAAATTGCTAATATTGTAATCTCAACAGCAAATTATAAACTCAAAGGCCCAGAAGAAGTCAGGCAGATTAAATAACAGGATGAAGTGGCTAGCTCTAAGGGACTAGAAGAAGTGATGGAGACTGTGGAAAACTAAAGAGCTCCTGCTATGTCCAGGATGGGCAGCCATATTTATTTAGTTCTAACTCATTGCTTCCACAAAGAAATGCAGTCACAATTTCCTGTTAGATCTTCCAATTTTTTTCAGAATAATTTGGAAATCTGGATAGTTTAATATGAAAATACTCTGATTTCAACAATCAGATCTATAGGCAAATATATGTGGTTTCCAGTTTAAAATCATTGTGTTCATAGCGGGGAATAATTTAAAAATAAATAAATAACAGTTTAAACTAAGAAGTACTAAATCGATTATATGCACACTTTGGAAAATTAACTAGGTCTTTTATTGACAAAGGTGGAAGGAAGGAATAAAAAAAGGTTTTTTAGACAATGCTACAGAAGTTTGGGCTTCCCTGATGGCTCAGATCATAACAGATCAGCCTGCAATGCAGGAGACTTGGGTTCTATCTCTGGGTCAGGAAGATCTTCCGGGGAAAGGAATGGATAACCATTCCAGTATTTTTATCTGGAGAATGCTATGGACAGAGGAGCCTGGTGGGCTATAGTCCATGGAGTCACAAAGAGTCAGACACAGCTCAGCGACTAACACTTTCACTTTTTTTTCCCACAGAAGAAAAAACAGTGACTTTTCTTTTGCCACTTCCATCTTGGAACACTTCTAATCATAGCTATAGTATTCAGATTGAAAGAGTGAGATCTGAATGGAAGGAAGAGAAACATTCTGTAAATATGAAAGATTTCTTAAAAAAAGGAGTGTTAGACTGTCAGGTGTGATAGTCCCTCAGAGTCTCAACAAAATTTACAGTAATTGTTAAGTATTACTTATAGAAACTCAGACAAATTGATGATACTTCAAAAAATGTTTTTGAGACTGTATGTCAGTTTTCTGTGTCCTTTCTACAATCAAGAAATTACCTTAAGGAGATAGACAGGAGAATTCTTTTTAAATGTATCTTAAATTTTTCCTTTCCAACATTTTGTACATTCTAAGGTATGATAATATATGACTATTGGCAGCAGATTTCAAGTTCACAGGGTTCTAATACTTTGGTGAAAACTCCTTTTTAGTACCCATCCATATGATATCCAATAAAGAAAAGCATTTTCAAAAGTCCAAAGATTGCCTTATGGATAGATTCCAGGAAATTCTTTATTTTAATGCTGATTTTGAAACACTTTTTGAGCAACTTTTTAAAAATAATTTATGGGGCTGCAGAGTTGGGGCACTGTAAATGCCCATAATGGTATCTCCATAGATGCTCAGTAAATTTGGAACACTGGGATTTAAACTTTTAGTAATTCAAAGAGGAAAGTTTTAAGGCTGCAAATCACCAGCAACAAGATGGTGATCAAGAATGCTTGTTTAATCTATTTAACCTTTGGAACCTCAGGTTCATCATTTGTAACTTCTTATGAGAATTAAACAAGGTATTTTAGAAAATGCCTAATACCAATCCTAGACCATAGTTTCAGTTCAGTTCAGTTGCTCAGTTGTGTCCGACTCTTTGCGACCCCATGAATCGTGGCACTCCAGGCCTCCTTGTTCATTACCATCTCTCGGAGTTCACTCAGGCTCATGTCCATCGAGTCCGTGATGCCATCCAGCCATCTCATCCTCGGTTGTCCTCCTCTCCTCCTGCCCCTAATCCCTCCCAGCATCAGAGTCTTTTCCAGTTGACTCACTGGAAAAGACCATAGTTTATCTCCAATTAACATTATTTTTTCAAATACATGTCTACTTTCAGTCTATTTACGCAAAATGCCCTGATGAGAGTTGAAAACAGTTATATCACATCTGTAATTAATAAAATAAGCCCACAAATACATAGGAAAAGTTTGAGATTTTACATGCATGAAGAGAAGTGTTAGTCACTTAGTTATTTTGGACTTTTTGCAATCCCATGGACTGTGCCCACAAGGCCCCTCTCTCCATGGAATTCTCCAGGCAAGAATACCGCGGAATGGGTTGCCATTTCCTTCTCCAGGGGATCTTCCCAATCCAGGGACTGAACCCAGGTCTCCTGCTTTGCAGGCAGATTCTTTACTGTCTGAGCCACCAAGGAAGCCACTTATAAAGACAGAGAGCTGCTTATAATAGGGCTTCCATGGTGTGTATTAGCCTGTTTTCTACCTATCGACTGAGGAGCACAGCCCTGCACTCTCCCATAGGCACACTGTGGACAAGGGCTTCCACAGCGGCTTCCGTAGCCTTCCGTAGGCTTCCCTGGTGCACAGCGGCTTCCGTGGTCCTTCACTCTTCCATAGCCACACTAGCTTCTGTTCCCACCTTCCCATCCTCACCATTCTCCCTCCAACCACACAGCCCTTACGTAGAACTGTTCTCTGCCCTTTCTACCTCTCTGTCCCATTACCTCCCAATCCCAGATGATGGATCACTTACTCCAAAACACCACCCCTCAATTCCGCTTTATAATTTCTTAAAATCCAGTGTTCAAGGGCTCTTGCTGCCATGTCCCCATGTGTGATTAACTGATAAGCAACTGTCTCCCACCAGATGGTTTAGTCCAGGAGGAAGGGAACAGTGTATGCTTTTGTTCACCATCTTATCCTCAGCATCTATCAAATGGTGCTTATGCACATTTTGTTGGACAAATACAAGTCTGAGGGTAGCTAAAGCATTTGCCCACCAAAAGGCAACAGAATGGAATGGTTACAAGCACAAACTTTGGAGGTAGGCTGCTTGGATTTGAATCTGGAATCTTGATTTACTACTTAACGTAACTTCAGGTATGCAAATCAACTTCACTTTATGTGAAATGGCATTAATAACGGTGTCTACATCATAGGGTTGCTGTGATGGATGTATGAGTTTGTATGAAAAGTTCTTAAAATGCCTAACATATAGTACGTTATAAATATATGCTTGTTAGAAAACTGAAACAAAGGGAACCTTTTTAAAAAATGATATAAAATTCAGCCTGTGGCTTCAGTGAACTGCTGGGGGTTTTAATAATCACTAAAACATATAGACATGGTCTCAAAAATATTCTTCATTTCTACTTATATATCTTGCCATCCAGGATAACTATCAAATATTATATTTCTCTCCCAAACAGAACTTCCGTCTGTTAGTTTTGTCCCCACATCATCGTAGTTTTTCCAACCTCAAAAAGCATAGTTTTGCTTTGATTCATCCCTAATCCCTTCTTACTCTGGCCAGTAAGTAATCAATCCAGTTTACTGCCCTTTTCCAATAAATGTGTATTCAAATATCCTGCTCCGTGCAACATAGTATTGACACTCTTACTCTAAATACTTTAGTATGTTATGTATGAACAAAGGCAGAAACTTCACAAAATATTCTTCCTATCTTTAACCCCAATCCTTCTAACAAAATCTGAACATCATCATCATATCAATGTTTCTAAATTTAATGCGTTCAGTCTCCAGCTCACTGTCTGCACATGATTCAAATGCTTAAGCCTTGTAGCTTTGAGGTTCATCAGCTTAATCAGTCCATGTGCCAAATTCTCTTCATGAACTCTTCACATCAATCAAGTGTTCACTACTCCTAGAAAATGCTTCTATCTTTCCAACTTCAATATTTGGTTCATTAACCACAAAGTTACTTTGTATTTGCCTTTTCTCTCTGTCCATCTATTAACACCAGGTCTGGGAGATTCAAATTTCACTGCCTCCTCAGAAACTTCCTGAGCACGCTGACAAATTGACTTGTTACCTGAACCCCTATAGAATCTCCTATCTGTATCAGTAGACGTTGGTGTACAATGATGTGTTTCAATTTAAGTTAAGCTTACAGATGTTTGTGATTAAAAAAAAAAACAACTACTGATCTAATGGTTTATAACTGAATATCTTTTAAGGACTATGGCAATTAAGGCATATTCAAGGTTAATGCTAGAGTCCTCCTCTTACTCATTTGCTTATATTTTTCTTGAGCAGAAATTAAAGGATTGGTATGGCAGAGAGCCCACAGTGTTTCCTGGGTACCAGTGGGGGCATATTGCACAGTATGTAGAAACTCCTGATCTTCCCTCAACTCAACTCTTCCCCAGCCTTTTCAATTGTAAAATAAGACACTGTCATCCATTTCTTTATTTATGAAATTGAACCAATCTCCCTTATCTAGTCTATCTAATTTATCACCATATCCTGCCAAGCCCACCAAGAGTATAGCTCAAAACCATCTACTTCTTTCCAGTATCTGTGGTACCATCCTAGGCTAAATGGTCAATAGTTTTCTAAGTGGGTCCTCAGTCCCATTTTCACCTCTTTTAATCCATTCTTCACACTACGAATGTCACCTTTTTAAATACGTGATCATGTTCCTGCTTAAAACAGTGTGAAATGGTATAGCTTTGTTCTTAAAATAGAGGACAACATCCAACAAAACTTAGCACTGGTCTCATCTCCTGATGCTCTACTATTAAATTCTAGTATCCATACATTCATTTACCTTTAGTTCCTCAAAGTCATTCTTTGATATTCAAGGGCTTTCATATATGCTATTTTCTTTACTTGAAACATTCACTATTCCCTCTCTGCCTGACTAATGCCCATTCCTATTACAGAATAATAGATAAATATTTCTACAAGACTAAGTTAGGTCTTACTTGCTCATATAACTTGGACTTTCCCATACTTAGATGTAACAAAGCTATAGTTTACTGCTGGCGTAATTATTAGCTTAAAGTTATTCTCCCTTCCCTGCCATTCCACAGGTTACCTTGTCCTGGGTATTTTAGTTGTTCAACAAATGTTTATTGAGCAATTGATAAAGTTTCATCAATGCAATATATGTAATGGTGATACAAAGTTTGAGAACCATTGAGACATGCCATTTATTGAGTACTTACCATTGATATCTACATTTTTATACATTCATATTTTATTTTCATACCTAGACTGTAACCCTTTAAGAGGTGAGAGTAATGCTTTACTATTTTCCTTTTTAGTTATGAACATCTTGAACATAGTTACCATTCAATAACTATTAGTTGAAAAATCTAGAAGCGCAACCTTAAAAAATACTTTATATAGAGTGGTTAGGTGTCAGCCAAGAGATGACATCTGAACAGAGATGTGAAGGGAGTGAGGGGTGAGTCATACACACATGTGAAGAAGGGCAACCCTAAGAAGACAGAAAAGTAAGTGCAAAGGCCCTGTGGTGGGTGGAACCTGCTTGCTGGGTTCAGAGAACAGCAAGGAAGCTTGCCCGGCTGCAGCAAACTTGGGTGAGGGGAAAGTCATAGGGAATCATCAGATAGGCAGCTGGGAATCAGAGCACATAGTGCCTTGCAGACTGTTAGCAATACTTCAGCTTTTACTCCACGTATGTCAATGTGCCATTGGAGAATTTTGAGCTACGAGTTGAAATGATGTAACTTAAGTTTTAAACTATCTAATGATTTAATCCATGTAAAAAGCTTATTTGGCCCAGAGTAAGAATTCAACAAATGCTTGCTTCATTATCCTATCACAGGAATTCATTTAATCTGAGGAAAAAAGGTCAGACATTAACTTCTCAGTCTTTAAACAATACAGCAAATATGACAACATGGGACAAAATGCAGTATTGCTCCTCTTTTATAATTTATAACATAGTTTGAGGGGTGAGAGGTGAAGTCGCTCAGTCGTGTCCGACTCTTTGCGACCCCATGGACTGTAGCCTACCAGGCTCCTTTGTCCACAGGATTTTCCAAGCAATAGTACTGGAGTAGATTGCCATTTCCTTCTCCAGGGGATCTTCCCTACCCAGGTATCGAAGCCAGGTCTCCCTCATGGTAGACAGATGCTTTGCCATCTAAGCCACCAGGGAAGTCGAAGGCAATGGCACCCACTCCAGTACTCTTGCCTGGAAAATCTCATGGACAGAGGAGCCTGGTAGGCTGCAATCCATGGGGTCGCTAAGAGTTTGGCACTACTGAGCAACTTTCACTTTTCACTTTCATGCATTGGAGAAGGAAATGGCAACCCACTCCAGTATTCTTGCCTGGAGAATCCCAGGGACGGGAGAGCCTAGTGGACTGCCCTCTATGGGGTCACACAGAGTCGGACACGACTGAAGTGACCTAGTAGCAGCAGCAGCAGCAAATATATACACAAATTGCTACTTATTTCTTATATGGAGCAGTGGTGCTAGCAAGCTATCCATTGGACAAGCAGCCTATGCTGGTGTGAAATTAGACATGACCAGCAAAGTAATATAAACACTGAATGCATACTAGACAGCTTCATGCATGATATGTAATACATTTTCAAACTACTAAGTGAAACAATAGAAGGTATTCATGTAGTCAGCCGCTAAAAGCTTAAGATACATTTGAAAAGCTCTATATACTGTAAACTCAGTTACCTCATCTAAAAAACATTATGCCATTAGCCTGCAATGTACCAATACCACCTCTCTTGGACCACACACACGTCACTATGGTGAGTACTTACATTTTAAATCATCTAGCAATCTCCAGACGTGTTTAAATTAAAAAGACACCCTTTTCCCCTGATTTTCAGCCACTTAAAAATGTTCTTATTATAAAATCTGGGTATGTTCTCCATTAATAAATGGCATGCATAATCATTATTGATTTGTTGAATGACCTGAATTTCTCCAAAGCATTTAGCAACAGCTCATTTTAAATTAATTTTCTACTTTCCATATGGTGAGAGTGACTTTTCTTGACACAATATTCTATACCCACAGTGCTTTGAGACAGCAGTGACCACAATGAGTGCTATCAAATATCATGAAAATAGTTCCCCAATTACACTATTTTTTACAATTTTGTCTTGCCCATGTGCCTGAATGCAGTTAAAATGCAGGATGTGAGCACGTAAGTGGAAGAGATGATATCACTGTGGAAAAATTCGATCAGGTTTGCTTTTATGCTCAGGGGGACAACATTCTGTCTGTGCTCTGATGCAGATGAAAATATGTGTATGCTTGTGTGTGTGTGTGTGTGTGTGTGTGTGTGTGTGTGAGCTTCCTTCTTCTAATCTAGGATTTGGGTTTTTTTTTTTTCACGTTTTCCAGAATTTCAATTCAACATGCTTTATTTTTTGTCTTATGCTTCACATCTTTAATGCAACCCTCATTCACACTACTAAATACTGTCTTACCCTTGGAATTTTTGAAACAGTTTTCCAAAAAGATTTGAAGGAAAGGCCTTTGTCAGCAGATCCACATAAATTTGTAACCTCTGAAACTTGGCAAATTTACCTGGCCTTTCTTCTCCCCCTCATTTTGGATTGTGGGGGAATTCTGTCGAGTTTTACAATGGGGCTACAAACATCCTCTCTAACACCTCTTAGCACAAAAAGCTCATCAGACATAAACTCCAATGTAAAAGGAACATTAGAACTTGGGAAAAAATGACTTGTTTTTGCTCATACAAAAAGGTCGCACCTACTGGTCTAGGTAAGTAAGAAAGAAGGTAAACATAACAATGATAAATTATATTTTACTTGATCTGAAAGTCTATCTACTACCGCATACATATATTCTCCCTGCACACATGCTAGGTCACTTCAGTAGTGTCTGACTCTTTGCAGCCCCATGGACTGCAGCCCTGCCGGGTTCCTCTGTCCATGGGGGCTCCCAAGCAAGGATATAGGAGTGGGCTGCCATACTCTCCTCCAGAGGATCTTCCAGACCCAGGGATCAAACCCGTCTCTTTATGTTTCCTGCATTGGCAGGTGGGTTGTTTATCACTAGTGCTCCCTGGGAAGCCCTTTATATTCTCCCTAACAGAGAGTAAATTCCTTGAGTAGACTATATTCCTTGAGAGTAAATTCCTTGGGTCTATCTTTATGCCATACTCTTTCTCGCCAACAACACATATGTACATAAATATCGAAATGAATAATATCATCTCTTGTTCCTAACATATACTCACCAATTATCTATCAAATTTTAAAATGACATACATAAGTAGGACTCAATTATTCAGAAATATTTATAGTTTATAATATTCTATATTATTAAAGGCTGATAATATGTAAACCTGCTACCCTTTATGACCATTTTTATCTTTCTTTTTGAGTTATCTATTGATGAATAAAATAACAAAATTTGGAAAGCCAATAGCAATATTTATTGCTTATTATTCCTGAGCACTGAAATTATCTGATTCCTTCTTACACTTTTACAGAAACTTTACTTTTCCCTTGGTTGTTAAATAGTGTTTTCATAGATAACTAATTAAGGGCTGAGACGAAACAATAGTTCTTATAGTGCCATTTCACTCACCAACTGTTTTATTGGACTTGAGGGGCAGTTATTGAGAAGAAGATGCAAAGAAAAATAAGAAACAAACATGGCAATTTCATCTTCATGGCTTCTTCTGTGACTGAAAAACACAATCCTTAATTGCTGTAACAATACTTCATTTCAGGTCAAAAATACTTCTTGAGAACCTATTACAGAAAGGCCCTACAATTATTCTTCCTGTTAATACTCAATGGTGAACACACTCATAAAACTATTGGTTATTACTCATCTCATCTTTATTTTATTTTTCAGGAACTATGACAAACATTATAAACAGGCATTGAAATAAAATCCTCAAAGTGAATAAAACATTTGGATATTAATATGTTTTTTGTATCATCATTTTTAGTTGTAGCTAACGCTATGAACTCAAATAATAAATGTGACATGTGAATATAAAATAACACCTACAATTAACTAAATAACCAACCTCCTCCAACATTCCCTTACAAACTAGTTTAGACCTCCAAGGTCTATTGCTTCCGGCCATCTCTTGACAGTACTTTTAATGTCCTTAGACCCTTGTTCTTCCACTGCACCACCCTAAAATTCTCCAATCTCCTGCTTTGTCCATTCCTTAGAAAGTCAATTTTGTTCCATATGATTTTGTATTAATAGGTCAAAGACTTTTGAGCCAAGCAAAACCAGCAGAGGAGGGAATTTCCAACTTGATGAGAACTGAAGTCTTAAGGATTAAAAAAAACCATCTCATAATAACATCTGGATCTACAAGTAAATGTCTGCATTAGCCCATTGATTCACTCATTCACTTATTTATTCATCCAAAACATGTCAACTGAGCACCTATATGCCAGTTATTATGATGGACCCATATATGAATGAAACACAGACCATGTTTTCAAGGATCTTAGAGTAGAACAAAGGAATAAATAAAGAATAAGACAATAGCTAAATATCATAATATGGTGCAGGTGCTCTAACAGACAAGAGCCAATTTGTGGACCCAGAGCCCAGTGAATGAAAGGAATGCCAATCTCAAGCCTTTACTGTAAAGCTTCCTTCTAATAATCAAAGCAACCTCAACTGTTTACTATGCTTTAGGGAGATAGATATGCCTTGTGGGGATCAGGAGATAGACAGGTATCTGACCTAAGTCCATGTTACATATGACTATTGTGCCTTTGAACACATCAGTGGTTAATTTTATTTTTTTTTTCCTGAATGTGTATTTGGTATGGGTATTCTTAGCAGTTTTCAGAATTTTTATTCCTTGAGACAGGAAATAAATTCATATTTGATGGAAGAACCAATTAAGATATCACAATTTTGAAAAAAATTCAGGAATTCATCCTACTATCCAGATGTAATTATTCCAGATGTGGTCTTTTCACTGAAATGTAAGAATAAATATTCTGGTACTTGGCATGCATCTATTAGTATGGAAAATGTAATTTTCTTAATCCTGACAAATAGAAAACTCCAGAAGCAGTTTACATATACTTGACAAAAATAACAGAGCACTTACTATCTTGCACATCAGCTTCAGCTCTGTGACATAACCTATAGGGACCATGAGAATTTCAACATCCCACAAGATATCAAACTCTTCCACTATCATGATATTTTACTGATTTGATATTGAAGAGCAGGAATAGGAGGAAAACTAGATGACTTCATGAAATATATTCATGCTACGAGTGTAAGATAAATTCCATGAGTATCCAGGAAGGGAGTTTTACCAACAAAAATGTTTCTGAGTCCAGTAGTGTAGACAATGTAGGAAAATTGCCTTGTTTGTAAAGGACATCATTCAAGAGTTCCTAGCTAGCTATGGTTGTCTGATGGAGGTTGAATCTCAGTTTTAGGATACTAACGCCAATGAAACTTGAATGGTTTATAACGAACTTAAGTGCCAGATAATCAACTTGGCCATATTTTCAGTTGCACTCAGCAATACTCTACCATGGAGTAAAAGTGTCACCTATGGGATTAGTTCAATCAGGCCTGAAGATCCAGGTAAATTCCATTAGCACATTATTCACTTCCTATCCTACCCACCTTTTCACACTACTTTTTTTGCTCAGTCTGCACGTATAAATCCACATCAAGTCTCCTATGCCTAGTTGACAATGGGTGAAAAAATAGTCAGGAGTGTTTTCATATCATTCCATGTTATACACCAACATATATGCTATAGCACATAAGCCCCATTCAGGTGTATCACTTTTTGCCTGGAAAACTCTATAAATAGAGAAGGCTGGTAGGCTACAGTCTAGAGCCTCACAGAGAGTCGGACACGACTGGGCAACTAAGCGTGCATGCACTGTAAGAAGGTACAGAACAGAAAAAAACTCACAAAGATAAAAACTTTAAGTAAGACATTTCATTATCCCTAAGCAAGAGATGAAAATTTTGTCCAATATTCAGGGACTCAGAAAAATAAGGACAAGAGAATTTAACTTTTATAATAGGACATAATTGACATTATTCAAAATTTGGAGATATTTATATTTATTTCCTTTAGTTCTAAGGAATTTGACTTTATTACTGACTTTCTATTTTTTTCTTCTTAAACCCAGGCAGCAAGATAGCCCATCAAAAATCATTTATTTGTATATCATTCTACCTATATTTCCTCCTTCTTGTCATGATTTACTCTGTTGGTTTAATACTGGCAATATATTGGCATTTCAAAATCACGGATTTCTTAAGAAACTTCAGTTATTTTAGCTGCATAGCTAGATACAGATTCCTGTAGAATAATCACAGCTGGGATTTTCTTTTCAATAACCTTTTATCACTTCTACCAAACTTTCCTGTTCTGTCAGAGATATCAGCCATACACACAAATTTCTCAATTTCTCTGAATTCAATCTTGATAAGATATTCTCTCAACAAAATGTGCTATTGATTTTTGAGGGGAATAACTCTAATATTTATGTCGTATTTAATTCCTGGATGATACAACATCCTCAGGTGCTGCGATCTCACAGCTCAGAGAATCAGGTATTCTTGATGGGCAGATGTACTCTGGGTATTCTATCTTACTAGGATGTTCTTTCCCCTTTGCCGTAAACAAGGGCTGGATTCCACATTTAGACGCTGAAAGCTCAGTTTCTTCATTGGAGCATAATGCAGCATTTACCAAGTAAAAGAACTTCTTTTTTTCTCTCTCTCTCTCTTTTTCCCTTCATGTACTTCAGACCTGATCTAACCACCCAGGGCTCTTTGAAGTCAAAGGAAGCTCTGAACCTAGGGGAACTCTGATGTCTGGGGTAGAGTCTCTTAAGATAAATGAGACAAACAGAAAGGAATGTTAGGAGAAAAAGAGAGGTTGAATCTTTTGAGTATTTTTGCACCATATCAATGCCCCAGTGGTTCAGAGAATCGTGTACACAAATCAGCAAGTTATGACTGGGAAGAAAAACAGTAAAAATACAATAAGAAAGGGTTCTTGCAACTGTTCAAGAGTTCATCTTTAGACCAGGACATGAAAGTTCATATACTGATATAATTATTTTTTGTTTTGATTGGAGATGCCAAGTTGAGTCAGGCAACTAAGGGTCAAAAAGCATAAAACTAACCTTGGACTTGTCACTTGTTTTGGTTTTCATATCTCAGTAGGATATTGGAAAGTTAATTCTGTTCAGATTTTTGCTGATAAATTTCCTCAGCTCCTGGATTATTAAAATTTATTTTTATAATGAATTGATCAGATTATGGTATATTTAAACTAATCAAAACCAAATTATACATTCACTTGCAACCCACTGGACTCAAATGCTTCCACCCAACTGTGGCCTAATTTTGTGATCTCTGCATTGCTCCCATGCAAAATGAGAAAACCCAAAGGCTAAGATTAACTACTCACAGCTAAAAACATAGAGTGGCTATTTTTTAAATTGATCCACTGATGCTTGGAAAGAATCATAGGATATAATTTATTTTCATTCAGGGTATTTTATTAAGTCAGAATAGGCTATGAGTCATGCATTTATAACTAAAATATTAAATACATAACCTGTCTAACCTATTTATTCAATTTACTTGCAAATATTAATAGTGCTTAAATCACTCTTAACACAGACATGCTTCACACATACCAGACATAACTTACTCACTCTAATGTGTTTACACAGCTGTAAAATTCCCAAATTAACTATCAATCAGGAAAAGTAAAAATATTACTATGAGAATAAGAACATGAGATTTAAGCTGCTGTAAAAAAATTACAAAGGACTTCCTACTACGTGACTTTAGATGGGATCAAATTTGTTGTTGATTGTTTTAAGTAATTCTGTTTTAACATCTTCCTAAACATAATAGTTCCACTAATTCAGCAAAGTAATTGGTCAGCTCATCTATCTTTTCCACAGTTCTTAAATTTCAAAATGCCAAGGTGGAAAATAATTACTTACACACGTAAGCAAACTTAATATATTGTGACCTTAATATTGTAACCTTTAATTTGAAAGTCTCCTTTTTTCCCTAAGGGAAATAGTCCATTTAAACTCAACTACCTGGGTTTTAGTAAGTCTATTCTGGTTTAAATTTAGATTTAATAATAACAAAATATTGTAGAATCTCATATAACAACTATTTCTGTCTATAGACAAAGATGGATTGAAAAACCATGAATTGTGACAAAATTATATTTATGAACAATAATAGCTATGAAGATATTAGCCATTTGGCTTTTCATCTTTTAGAAAATTTCTCGTAAAACTCAAAAAAAGGAAAACTAGCTGTCTTTGCATTTTTCATAAAATAAAGCACATGCTATTTTGATTTAAGCTGCTTTGGAAGTAAGCTGTGAAATATATGAATTTTGCCAAGGGCACAGAAGGCAATTCAGTCAAAAGCAATTGTGTTAACTTCTAACTCAGAATAAATTTGACTTTCTAAGCATTGAAAGTTAGGTCATAATGGGTTTTTTTTTAATCTACACTTGTTTAATTATGATGACTGAGCTTTTACTCTAAAATATGTAATACACTTGAGTTTTTTATTCACTTAAACAAATGACTTAGGGTCAAGAAAGTACTTCAAGTTGTTTAATAAAATCTTGTTGCAGTTTTACTCACTTTGAAAGAAAATTTTCCTTTGTTTCTTTTTATGTTTTATAGTTTTATTATAAAAATAATATAATTTGAAATAAATGTTTCAAAGGAAATAGCTAGCAAACTCTTAACCTCTAGCTATTCTCAATATTACATATTTTTATGGAGATTTGGGGCAAATATACTTATATTTGGATATAATAGCTACATGCTAACTCTAAACTTTCACAAAATACTTTTTCTTCTGATTTCCTCTAGTTAATCTAAAATT
The DNA here is from genome assembly GCA_006408675.1 of Madoqua kirkii. Taxonomy (NCBI): domain Eukaryota; kingdom Metazoa; phylum Chordata; class Mammalia; order Artiodactyla; family Bovidae; genus Madoqua; species Madoqua kirkii. Next base: position 30,064 of record SJYC01135525.1, read on the forward strand.
CTCATCAGGATCTTTTAACTCTCTCAAACAGGGAAGAGAGGTAATGTTTATCAGGAGTTTTATTGTGTCATACTCTCTGGGAGGCACAGATACATGCTTTTTAATCCTATTTTACAGATAATGAAGCCAAGGCTCAGACACACCCATTCACTAAATAATAAAATTAGAACCCAAGCAAAATCTGTTCAATATCAAAGCCTTTGTGTAACAGAGTAATGCTTTGGAGGCTATCTTACACTTGACAGTCTTATAATTCTATTCAGGGATCTTAGTTTCTGTTTTAAAAAGCAGAAGTTTACAAAATAAAACCAGAAAACTGTTTCATAATGGGTTTTTTTTTAATCTACACTTGTTTAATTATGATGACTGAGCTTTTACTCTAAAATATGTAATACACTTGAGTTTTTTATTCACTTAAACAAATGACTTAGGGTCAAGAAAGTACTTCAAGTTGTTTAATAAAATCTTGTTGCAGTTTTACTCACTTTGAAAGAAAATTTTCCTTTGTTTCTTTTTATGTTTTATAGTTTTATTATAAAAATAATATAATTTGAAATAAATGTTTCAAAGGAAATAGCTAGCAAACTCTTAACCTCTAGCTATTCTCAATATTACATATTTTTATGGAGATTTGGGGCAAATATACTTATATTTGGATATAATAGCTACATGCTAACTCTAAACTTTCACAAAATACTTTTTCTTCTGATTTCCTCTAGTTAATCTAAAATTCTCATCAGGATCTTTTAACTCTCTCAAACAGGGAAGAGAGGTAATGTTTATCAGGAGTTTTATTGTGTCATACTCTCTGGGAGGCACAGATACATGCTTTTTAATCCTATTTTACAGATAATGAAGCCAAGGCTCAGACACACCCATTCACTAAATAATAAAATTAGAACCCAAGCAAAATCTGTTCAATATCAAAGCCTTTGTGTAACAGAGTAATGCTTTGGAGGCTATCTTACACTTGAAGTCTTATAATTCTATTCAGGGATCTTAGTTTCTGTTTTAAAAAGCAGAAGTTTACAAAATAAAACCAGAAAACTGTACCTTGTTTATACTTTGTTAATTGGAAGACTTCAAGATCTTAATAAGGAGACAATGAGCTTTCTTTTCTCAATAATAAGTAATACAAATAGAGGCTGCAGGACTAGACAACACTAAGGTTATGCTTTCAAACAAGTCTAGGCAATATACTTTTTTTCCTCTGTTAATTATTTTAGAGCAAATTTTCTGTACACATTGTCCTACTAGGCATCATGTTTTCTCATTAGTGAACAGAAGTAGAGGCCAATTACATTATAATGGAAGCCACTGAGAAAAATAGGTGTCCTATCAGTTCTAATCTTAAATTTGTATTTTCATAAGCAATTTCTTCATGTCTAAGCTATGCACAGACAACCACAATGAAAGAGCACTTGACTTGGAAAGAGGACCTCTATGCCAAGTTCCTGCTCCATCATTTACTAGCAGGGTGATCTTTCACAAATCATCTAATCTGCATCTAAATGCAGAAAAATGAACTCAGTGGTTCCCAAACTTTGCTGCACATCAGAATAACCTGCAGAGTTGTGTAGATACCCCAACCCCCAGATCCCTCTCCATATGGATTAAATCAGAATGTTCAGGTAAAGGAGCCAGGCCCTATAGTTTTTAAAGATCTTCAGGTGATTCCTTGGCCCAGCAAGGTTTGGGAGCCACTGAACCAACACTTTCACAGAGCTTTATCCCCAAACTAACTACAGTGCTATAAAAAGAAATCTATTAATTCAGGGAGCTTGATCTTTTGTTTAGATTTTTAGTTCAGTAATCATAAAGAAACTTTACATAATCAGCTTTTCTTTTTCTTTTGCCAGAGTTGCAGAAAGTTTTTTTTTTCTTTTAAGCTGTCTTAATATTATTTTAACCTCATTTTTTCTTACCTCTTTTCCTTCTCTGTGTAAAATTAAGAAAAGTTTCATCTACATTGTTCCCTTCAAAAATAACTAGCACTCACTTTTATTATGTGCTTATAATAGCTAGGGAAAGTATTAGAACAATGTGCAGAAAAGAAATCTGAACAATCAGAAAAAATAATTTGTCCAGTTACTTAGTTCAATCTACTGCTTACTTTAAAAGAGCAAAAAATTACATATTCCAGATATTTTGCTGTAATATATAGCCGTAATAATTCTATTTGGAAGAAAAGACCTACCTATTCAGTATGTCTTTCTTAGCTAGATTTTGTTCATTGCCTGATGACATATTATTTCTCTGCTACATTTTAAATCAATATATCAGATTCAACCAGTTTATACATAGTATTTGTTTCCTATTAATGCCATCAATTTCCATAACCTTCTATTTCATTAAACTTAACCAAAAGGATCATCTGTAATTTGAGTGCAAATCACATGTTACCTAATTAGAAAGCACCTTCCATGTTTTGTTGTTAATAGAGGAATTCACGCATCCATTCACAACAAAACCCTCCAATTAAACTCAATTTGTAAGCTATGGCAAATGCAGTCCGCCACCTGACAGCGAGTGATTTGGCCTTGGGATCTTTACCTTGGTGGACCTGGTAGTGTCCATGCTCTCTTTGAATTTCTCCTGCATAGTTTCTGCAAGTTGACAGAGCAAGGCACCATTATCCAACTTCTCCATAAAAGTCTCTGCCGTGATTTCCTTCCCTGCAATAACAAAAAGAAGTCTTATAAAAGCATAATCATTCCCCAACCCAAATGTGACATTCATGCCAACATATGTGATGCAGTTTTAATCACCAAAATTCCATTTCCCGCTGAGTTACATATCTGGGATAGGAGATCACTAGGGGGAAAAAATGGCTTCTTTGGAATTTTATGTTTTCCTTTGGTCTCAATTTGATCTCTTTATGAGCCCAATTCTTTTATCTCCTCATATCTAGGAAAGGAAAGTGAAGTCGCTCAGTTGTGTCCGACTCTTTGTAGCCTATCAGGCTCCTCCAGCCATGGGATTCTCCAGGCAAGAATACTGGAGTGGGTTGCCATTTCCTTCTCCAGGGGATCTTCCCAACCCAGGGAATGAACCCATGTCTCCCACATTGCAGGCAGATTGTTTACACTCTGAGCCACCAGGGAAAACCCCTCATATCTAGAAAAACACTAAAATCCTTCACAGTGGCCACTGTTTCTCATGACTAGCAAAAAGTTTCATGAGACTAGCAGAAATCTTCTGGAAAAATATGTACTTGGTTGTATGTATTTCCCTTTCACCAAAATCACATATGTCCTGACCTTTGCTCCCTGCCTCTTTGGATCAGTCTCTCAGACTATCTGAGGTGCTGTCTTCTCAGCCGCAGTCCTCATTTTGCCCCAAATAAAACTTAACTCACAGCTCTCACATTGTCCATTTTATTAAGTTGACACAATAATACAGGTAAAGTTAATGCAAGTAATAAACTCTCTATAAGAAAACACTATCCCTCTAACCATTCCTCCCCTTTCTGACTCAGTGCTTAAAGTATGGAATTATTAGGTTCATATCTCTGCTTTTTTGCCTCTCCTCACAAACATCCATAGCTTCAATTACCACTCTTAGGAACATGATTCACAGGTATCCATCCCTGACATTTCAATGGGTAAAAATTATTTTCCTTCTTTCTTATATGCTCCCAAAGTATATTTTCTTTCTTCTATTTTTCTTTCACTTTGTAACAGCTTTATTGGGATAGGATTCACATATCTTACAATTCACACATTTAAAGTACATAATTCAATTAATTTTAATATATTCACAGAAGTGTACAATTATCATCACAGTCAATGTTAGTACATTTTTCTCACTCCCCAAAGAAACTGTATTCTTTATCTCTCCTGATTGCTTCATCCCCTCCACTCTATAAAACCATTAATCTCTTTCTTAAATGTTCCTCAAAACTCCCTTCCCAAAGTGCTTTCCTTTTCCTAGTTTCATAATTCTCAGAATACATGTTTCCTTCTGTTTCTAGAACCATAATCTTAATAAGAAATTCATAATCTGATACCTAAACTCTATCAACAAGAGCAATGACTAGTCTTCAAATCTTCAACTTCTGTCTCCGGAACATATCATAATCACCACCAAAGTTAATATTGCTAAACACAACCTCACTGAGTCAATCTTCATCTCTGTGGCATAGTCCCTAATCTTCTCTTCTACCTGAAAGATGAAACATATACACTTTAATCCAGTATATTAAGTCTTCTCATATGTTGCTAGTCAACCTTTCTATTTGAACTTCCTTATACACAGCTCCTGGGATTTCTTTGGAGGGAATGATGCTGAAGCTGAAACTCCAGTACTCTGGCCACCTCATGCGAAGAGTTGACTCATTGGAAAAGATTCTGATGCTGGGAGGAATTGGGAGCAGGAGGAGAAGGGGACAACCGAGGATGAGATGGCTGGATGGCATCACTGACTCGATGGACGTGAGTCTGAGTGAACTCCAGGAGTTGGTGACGCACAGGGAGGCCTGGAGTGCTGCGATTCATGGGGTTGCAAAGAGTTAGACACAACTGAGAAATTGAACTGAACTGATACCCTGCTCCTGGTCTGCACCCTGCCTTCCCAGGTCCCAGTGCCAGACCTTGCCATTTCCACTCTGATGCCTTTGTTCTAGGCATGGCCTCTGCTTTAACACCCCCTTATCTTTTATCTGCCTAGCCAAATTCTACTTTTAATCAGAAGTCCAGAAAGATTCTCCGAGCATACAATTGATCGCCTTTCTATATGTTCATACTCATGAGTATCACTCAGTCTGACACTCATCAAACTTCCTTTATGGCTGATACGTTTTGCATAAAGTTCCTGTCATCATCAGTACATTTAAAAACCTTTTGAGGTATATATCATTTTGCATATGTGTTCCTAGAGAGGTAAGCAGAATGTTACTTACATAGAATGCACCTAGTAAATTTGTTCAGTGGGCATGTGAATTAACAAATGAAGAAACAAACTCTTGTAAAACTCTGAGAAAATGTTGGGTATTATTTTTGTGAAAAGTAGTTAAGGCAAAAAAATAAAAAGGAGGTATTTTAAAGTTTTACATCGAGAGTCATAGGACTACATTTTATCTTGAGAAAAATGTATGTAGTTCAATTCTGCAAACACTTAAGATAAATATAAACCAACTGGAACAAGAGATAAACTACTGGCTTAAAGTTAAACTCACAATATCTAATTCATTTGGTCTTTAAGAAACATCTGTTTTAAATGATTTTTTTTATAGTTTTGGGGGGAAGGGCAGGTGAAAGAGGAAAAAGAATTACTTTTTTTATGTTCTTTTTTCCCTACTGGATAGTTCACATTTTAGCCCTCAGTTAGGATAATGATTTCTGCAGGTGGCAAAACATCAGTAGCTCTAAGTACTCACCACAGAGATAGTCTATACAATACTATTACTATTTCAAAATTGTATGCAGTTCAACTCAATTAAGGAATTAAAAGTAGTAGTCCCAAGATACAAAAAACCAGCATAACAGAATTTTTATTATATATTCACCATATTATATTGCATTTCTAACAATAATAAGAAAGTTATTTTACAAACAAGCATAAAAAATATTAGAAATATTTTTTAATATGTCAAGGTAAAGAAGGTAAACTTTACCTAAACTTCAAGATTCTATTATAA
>SJYC01135527.1:0-16627 GCA_006408675.1 Madoqua kirkii
TTTTCTGGGAAAATTTCACAAGCTATTGGTTGCATTTGTGTTACCAACAACTAATATTGAAAACATTAGCCTTCTTATTGTTTAAAAGAATGATTATTCATTTATGTAAATTGGCTTCTCCTTGTTTGTGTCTATTGATGATTTTAAACTGGGTCTTAAGAGATGGATTTCTTGGAAACTTAGACTTTTGGAACTGGAATGGACATTAGAGAACGTCTACTCCAATCCCTTCATTTTATGGTTGGGGACACTGAGCCCAGAAAAGATAGCTGAGTGACTTTGGGCAAGTTTCCTACCAAGTGCCAGAGCCAGAACCAGAAGCCAGGTCTCCTGACTCCCCGTTAGAAGCCAGGTCTCCTGACTTTTAGTCCAAGGATATTTCCATTACACATCACTGACTCTCTATTCTTTGAGGCTGTCTTGGGCTGCTCACACTGATCAAGCTACTTTGTAAATGATCATATTCACCAAATAAAATGCTTCTGATGAAAAATCATGGGACTTTGAAACATACCTGTTTAATCAGGCTATACTCTAGTTAATCATGATTTCTCCCTGCCTAGAACATTTCAGGGATTCCTCATTGATCATGCAATAAATTATAAACTCCTTAACCTGGTCTTCAAAGCAGTATATGCTCTAGCTCCAACAAATCTCATATATCTCCCTGCCCTCTCCTTTCATCTATGCTGTTGACATAAGCTCTCATTCTGTTCTTACAACACACCAAACTCCTTCCTATTCCACACATACCATTCTCTCTATCCAGGCTCTTTCCCATGATTTGTCTGCTTAGCTATTAATTATTCTTTAGATCTCAGTTTCCAATATGTGAAGTCGTATCTGACTCTGCAACTCCATGGACTGTAGCCTGCCAGGCTCCTCTGTCCATAGGGCCTCTCTAGGCAAGAACACTGGAGGGGTTAGCCATTCCCTTCTCAAGGGGATCTTCCTAACCCAGGGATCGAACTCAGGTCTCAGGTATTGCAGGCAGATTGTTTACTGTCTGAGCCAACAGGGAAGCCCCTTAAAAAGGATTTCCCCAAACCCTTATTTGTTTATTTGCCTCACTCCCACCTCCTTGTTCTTACATTCTTATTACAATATATCTTATACAGTTTATATCAAATCCAATTAATCATTCATTGTCACTTATTTAATATTAATTTCATATTCAATCTACTCCAAGCTCCATAAGAACAGGCAATGTGCCTATTCCTAATCACCACTCTACCCTCTAGTACTCAGAAGACTGTGCTGCAATACAATAAACACAAAAGCTAGTATTTACCATAGTTAGCTGATTACTATATGCCAGACCTTGTTCTAAAACTGATGATCTCAGGTGACTCTACAACAGTCCTCCTGAGGTTAGTACTAGTATTACACTTATTTAACAGATGACAAAACCCAACACATTCCGATACTTATCTGGTATCACAAAGCTAGTAAGTGATGGAAATGAGATTTGAATTCAAGCATTCTGCTTCCAGAGTTCATTTTATTCAAATAATACATTATGCTGCTGCATACTCAAATATTTGTTGAATAAATGAATGAACTCACTCACCATATCAAATTAATTATATCACCAGACTGAATAAATGGAATAACACCACCACACATAGAGTTTATGTCAGGCACTATTGTAAGTAGTGTATATATTTTAATTACTTAATCTCACTGCACCCCTACTCTCATTACCACTTCATAAATGAGGAAACTGAAGCACAGAGATTAAATAACTTGCCCAAGATTGTACTGCTCGTGATTGGCAGATCTGGGGTTCAAACACAGGCAGTTTATGCCAAGTCTGTGCCTTACTTTATACACTGCCATGCTTGTGAGACCCATATCTGAAAGCAGCTTGAAGTCAATAAGATGCTAATATAACAATAATCAGTGAACACACAAAAAAGGGAGGGAACCCATCTGTTTAAGTTAAACTGAGTTCCTCTGTATAATGGAGATAAATGCTTTTCCCTTGAATAATTGAAAGATGGCCCTTCCTTCTGGTGGATACAGTTCCATAGCACAGTGAAGGTTATTTCTGGGGTGTAATGGATGTTAAGGATGCCTTCTACATTTCTCCTCTCACCCCTTAATTAGGCTTCTTCACAAAAGATACCATCTGCATTTCTATACCTGGTAGCTCTAGTTAGATGACATAAAACTGTTGAAAACGTGAGGAAAAAGGAAATATCCAACTCTATGATAAAGGCTTAAAAAATGAAAAACAACATAAAAATCCAGGGCCATGGTGAGCAAAAACAAAAATCTTGCTAAAGTGTGCTCAAACCTCGCAAGGGTGCTCTTCTCTTAAACTCTTTCGTTTCAGTGGCTAAAAGGTGAGAATAACGACACTTACCTTGAAGGAATCCTTTCCATAATAAGATCATTTTGGTGAAATCCTTTCTGTAAATGATAAAGTACTATACAAATCCTATGTATATTCAATATTTTATTTTATGAACTCTATAAGGATGTTTTTCTCAGGGCTTAAATCAATTTTGTCCTCTGTGAAAAATTACTAGTGAAATAGTATTGTTTTATATGATGATCTTTTAAATGTATGATTCTACTTTGCACATGGTTGAAATTGTATTCTATGACTATGCCAGCACAGTAGAAACAAAACAAAACAAAAAAAAGAGGCAGCCTTAGCAGGAGGCAGTATTTTTCGCAAAGACAGTCTTTTTGGAAAAATATTTAAAAATAAAAGTGCAATGAAAAGAAAAATTTTAGTTCAAGGGTGGATGACTCCAGTCAGCTCATTTGGACAAAGGAGAAGAGTCATTGTTCCAGAGACTGGGTTTTCAGCAGTTTTAGAGAATTGGACATGACTTAGCGACTAAACAACAGAAGATGTATTCTAAAACGAGAGCAAAGAAATCACGTTTTAGAAGCCAGATTTCACAGACTGTGGCTCATGTGCAGTGTCAAAAGAATAGGCCAAACTGGCCAGTCGCATGAAAGAAAAGGAAAAATAAATCAGATCAGCAAGCATGTAAATAAAATAAGCAATTTGACCCCATAGTTCCACATTCCAATGCATTATATTGGAATAACTAAGCACGGTTAATGTAAGAGACATTGGGAAATTCATTGAAATTTTCCATGTGCTTCAGGTATCCCAGATGCAAAACAAAACTGATGAAAGTTTTTCTTTCTAAGGTGCTGTCACATGCTTAGGAGAAGGATATTACAGGAGCAGGGGAAATAAACTTGTTATCTTTGCTGACAAAATGAGGTCTTATAACCTTACCTAACAGATTGGTTAACCACAAGGCCAGATCTTCTTTCATCGGCAGCAAATTAGCTTCATGCCTGCTGGCCAGCCACTGGCTATACTGATGCATATCAGAAAGGCCAGGTCCACTGCGTACCTTTGGGCTCAGAGCAGTGCACATTATTTATCCACTTGTAATACCTGTTTTGGAAACAAAAGAGCAATTGCTTTTTATACAGACTTCTCTTGTTAAAACCTTGCTAAAAATGGCACAGTAAGGAACAAGATCTGCAGACGTTTGGATGAAAAGTCAGGTTATTAATTATTAACCCCCCAAGGAAACACTGTTTCCTCTATCAGTACTGGCCTCTGTCAGTTTTGATCAACTACTTGGTCAGAAACAGCAGCAATCAGAGGTCAAATAGAAAAATCAAACGTAAGCTCTATGCATGTGTGAAACATCATATCTGGAAAAAAAGTCGATTTTGAAAGCAAGAAATTTCATTAAAATTTTGGTATCCAAATTGTAAACCTCCATTGTTTGGGTTAATTTTTGAAACCATAAATTTCCACGGAATTTTAAGACTGAATACTAGCAATGACAGTATTTAGAAATTTTCTTATCAACATATAATCACTACTCTTCAAACTATTACCTATGGGATTAAGCATAGCACTTGGTTCTTTACAGATGGCCAAGCAATCATGTACTTACACATTAAACGAGTTGGGTGGGACACAGGGGAGCTTGCACATTTTAAAAAATTATTAATTCAAGAATAATTGCTTTACAGTATTGTGGTAGTTTCTGTGGCAAAAACAACATGAATCTGCTATAAGTATGCATATATAGTTAATGGAAACAAAACCCAAAGAGGAATGGTGTCTCAATCAAAATCATATGGTTAGATCATGGCAGAGGCAAGTTTGAACTTGGATCTTCATACTCTAAGACCATTACTGTTTTCAGAATGACATATTTTATAATAGCGTCATCAAGTACCCATATTATAATTCAGGAATTACACCTTAATTCTAGTAAATATCACCACAGGTTTTTCTTTCATCTTACTTTGTACCTTCCCACTTCATAAGTTCTGCATACCAGGGTTTATATGTAATCATCTGTAGCATAAAAGTAATTACATATATCTACACAACAAGAAATAAATTCACTCACCTATGAGTAACACAATCCTCAAAGTGGGTTGCAGGGGGGAAAAAAATGTATGAATATATAGTTGGCCTTGAATGTAACACTACATTCATTTTTTGCACTATTCATATGACCTAAGACTATAGATATACTTATGGGGCAGTAAAGTAATAAACTCATAAGTTTAACTATGTGTTTAACTCCATTCTATATGCAAATAGTGCCTATAAAATAACCAAATGTATTATAACTGAATAAAATGAAAATGTTTACAACTGGCAAGAAGTAAGGTTTACATGCTAAATGGGGTTTTCAGCTATATTTATTACTAACGGTACTTGAAGTTTACTGGTATAAGTTGTATATAACCTTGTTGGTTTTAAAATTTGAAACTTTATATAGCATTCTTTTCCAATTAATCTCAAACGCTTCTCAGCCTAGGTTAATTTTTATATTTTAAGACAGCTTTAAAAAAAATAAGACATTGGTATTCACAAAAATGTAAAATGTGATGGTCTTCCATTTTGCTGTAGCCTTAGAAAAGGCTGCAGGGAGCATGAATAAATACCTAAAAAGTGCCATCAATATATAATTTAAAAGCACAATTTCATTTCCAAACAAATTATGCTTTGAATAATCCTTTTTTTGCAAAAAAAGAATTACTATAAATTTTCTTTGAAGATATCTTTTATAAATCTCTAAAGTGGTAACTAGTGAAAATGTGCAATATTTTAACACACCTTGCCCTATTCTATTAAATTGTCATTACAGGTGCCAGGATATTGCAATTGTCCATTTTCTTTTGCAGTTTATCATGACATTACTCATATAAAGTCCTAAAAGTTTTCTCCAAAACCTGTGATTAAACCAGAAGCCTAAAATATTTTTGCCCTAGTTCTTTAAAAAATAGGTCCAATCCCAGGAAAACAAAACACCTCCCAGTAGGTGTTTAGGATTCCTACAAGCTAAGCTAGCCTCAGAAACAAACATTTTAATAATACATTTAAGCACATGATTCATACATTTAAATAACTAATTGAAATCTTAAAAGGGTTACCTCTAAAATGCCTTTCTTCTCAAGACACAATCTCTCCCACTACTCTCCTGAAAGTGAGAAGTGGGAGTTCAGTAACTTTACCTACATCCTATTATGGGCTCTGCAACTTGCACTGAAGCATCAGAGTCCTATTCTGCTTTGTAAAAGCAAGAAGACACCTCAAATTCTGAAGCTCATTGTCCAGCAGAGAATTAATCAAGGGATAGTTTACAGTAAGCCTAATGGCATGTAACAGTTTCAATGAGCCAGAGGGACACAATCTGTCCCTCAATACTTCTAAACAGTGCAGTTTTTATTTTCCTTGACAGTGGCACTTTATTTCTCATGTAGTCTGTCCCATATTTTGCCAGAAATGTAATTCAAACTAACTTCTAATATTTACAGATGATTATTAAGTCAAACCAATAATTCAGCAATGTATGTTATACTGCTTTTTGTATAATCAAAATTATATAAAAAATGGAAAAAAAAATTATATTTTCCCAGGTGACAAAGGTGGAGAAAGAAGGTTTAGTGGGCAATTGGCATCTGATAGAGGTTAAATGATTAAACATACGCCAGATATGTAGACTTCTAAAGTCACTCATAGATAGGGACTCTTGTTTAAGGAACTCTTCTTGTTTAAGTCTCTTTTGAAAAAAACTTAGGATTTTCATCCAAATTCTTCTGATCCTTTTTTCACATTTTAAAACACCATCAAACTTGGCTTGACTCTACGGTTTAGCTGAGAGTCACTACTTGGTGGTCTTGGATTTAAATGAGGCTGAGATATGAACAGGAAAGATGGGCATGGACCCAACTAGCAGGACCAAAATTTAGACTGTGAAAGAATTACCCATGGTGAAGCAGTTTCCAAAGGAAAGGATTAAATTGGGGTGAGTAAAGGTCAAATAAATTTAAATTATCCAGATAAAAAGATCATTACAGGATTATAAACATTTTATAATTTTCAACAAATGTTTAATCCATCTGAATGAGTTGAATTAGTTCACAAAGAACAGATTACAAGGAAAAGGTCATTTCTGATCTTTTGAATACATTCAAAAGTATGTGAAAACCACTAGCGATGCCAAGGGGTAGCTTTTAAAGATAGGAAATGAAATGATGAATGATGCACTGACTCGAAAAAAGTTGGTTTTGAAGAAAGAAAAAACTTTCTTCTGGAACATATCTAAATACTGGAAGATGTTACTGTTAAAATTTCTATAATCTAAATATTTTAAAACTTGATAAGTAATTTTGGTAACACAAAGCAAAATCTATTCCTCAAAAAAAAGGAGTGAGGACTCAAAAGCTTCTTCTATGTCTTCTCTACACTTTATGGGTCTATCAAAAAATGGATAAATCAACTTTCAGGATTTGGAATTCAGAAAAATAAAACTTAAAGGGAAAAACATGCAGAAATTTAATACAAAATTCTTCAAAGAATGTGTGTGTGTGTGTAATTTTTTTCTTTCTTTCCATAGAAATGATTCTGGAATAATCATTATGAATATGATGAGACTTGAACTAGCCCAGGGGGAAGGAGAAAAAATTAATGACTCCATAAGTAAAATATCACATGTTTAAAGACTCGGTTTAGTCTGTTGTCTCAGAATCCCAGTTGAAGACATCAGTTTTGACTCCGAAGAAAAGTTACCTAGACTTTTTTGCCACCTACAGGTGATTATAATCAAAATGGTTTCTGATCTATCTAGAGATCTTTGTTGATGTTATTTTTAAAAATCACATTATTGCATGGCAAATAAACTGGAAAGAAAGAAAAATTAGAACAAAGTGATAAGCATACCCCTACTGTCTGATATTTAGTTCTGTTAAGAAGCCTTATTAAGAGAATATTAGAGCTGGAATCAGAAGTTCTGAAGTCAAATACTAGCTGTACCACCTTGCCATTTAGTAGTTGTTCTTTGCTAGCCCTATGACTTTTTTCCTTGTACTTGAGTTCTCCAGTATGTATAATGGAGGCTAACACCTCACATATACTTGTGAAAATGAAATATTTGTGTCAGTATTTGGCATATATTTCATATTCAACAAATACTTGCTAAATTGAAATCATCACCATAGGAAAGATGCCAAAATAATGCTTCCACTGACTTATTTTAAAAAGAAAAGAAATTTTGTAACAAAATAGGGATACTTTGTAGAACTTTAAATCACTAAGAAAAGACAAAAGATAAGGGGGAGAAATGAAAACTGGTAAAGTATTGATGATGAATTCCTGGTAGTCCCAGTGGTTAGCACTCTGCACTTTCACTCTGAGGGGCAGGTTCAATCCCTGGTCAAGGAACTAAGATTTTGCAAGAGGAATGGTACAGCCAAAAAAAAAGATAAAGTATTGGTGAAATAAAACCATAAATAATTGAAAATCCCAACTTTTCTTCATATTGAGAGGTATGAAAACCCCAAGATGATGAATGAAATGTTGAGCTCCAAGATGAGTAATTTACATGTGTTTTTGACAGCAAATTTTGGTAACATATTACACTTCATTTTAGCATCAAAGACTTATAATCCATTAAGATCGGGGAATGCCATATCTTTTAAATTAAATGTGACGGGATGTCACCCCCCACCAACACACGCACCCACAGATGCCTAACTGTGGCCATTTGAAACAGAGTGCTAATGAACCCACAGTCAAGGGTCCTATCACTAAAGGCCACCTTTGTTCTAATTTAGAGCATTGATCTCACTTCTGTTTAGTCAGTTTTGTGTGTTATAGGAGTAAAGCATGAAGAAAAGAAACTTGACAGGCCAATAACACTCTTTTAAAATGAAAAATAAATAAATAAAAACACCTTAAGTGAAACATCCTTCAAAATTCCCAATGTAGAAAATGATATCTTTCAAGTTAGACTCAAAAAATTAACAACCAAGGGTGGCTCTAGATGGCTCTTTCATCATTCTGAGTCCTTTACATCCATGGGGTTCATTTTGGCTGACCAATAATAGCTCTACAAAGCTATATATTCTCAACCAATGTCAGGAATGCAAAATTTTACAGAGAATAGAAGTCCAAAATTTAACCAGGAAGGTAATTTTAGATTCTGTAAATGGACCTTTTGCTTCTGGCTAAGGGGAGTGAGCAACTTGTCTGAAATTGAAAAGTGTGAAACATAAAGGCAAAATGACACTTGTTACTACTTTTTCTAATTATGTACTGAAATCTCCAAACTCAGATGGATCTTAGACTTACCAGCCAAATTCCTGGTAATTAAAAAGGGACTGTAGGCTTAAGATGTTTTGGCCGAAGTAACAAGTCTATTTAGTTACAGTCCTAAATGTATCCTATCCAAGCCATCCTGCTAGGATATGCTAACACTCAAAGAATGCTAACTCTCTTTCAGGAGTCTCTTTTTTACTGTTCAGCCCCATGATGATTTGCCTTGAATCAAATGATGGTACACCTGCAATAATAATTCCTTGTCAAATCATGACCGAAAAATTAAGACTGAGTGGAAACTAACTTCTTATATTTTCTTGGCATAAAAGATATTTAAAGTTTTGCTGTTTTTTTAAATTCTACTAAACCATTCTTTCAAACAATTTAGCTCGTTCTTGGCCTCCTACCAGATAAATTTCAGACTTTATTTGAATAGAAAGCCATCTGAAAGTCATTAATCAATTAGGATATTGAAGGACTTACATCCAAATTCATCTAAGTTGAACTTTAATTCATAAAAAGATGTTCAGTGTGTGTGTGTGCATTGTTTGCAATAAAAAAGATTTCTGTTTCCCCTAACTATAATGTAGTTGAGAGTTAGCAGAGTTCTACATTCTGTTGAATATATATGTACTCTCATGAAAGGGGAGAGCGTAAGTAAAAACTCAACTGACTTGACTCTGAGAAGATTTAGGACAGAAACATTACACAAGCATCTTACTCTTTTTGCCAAGAGATATTTCCTACCTTCCTCCAGTTCTTTTCTCTAGTCAGAAAACACTGAGTGGAAAATCTTGATAGCTGTCTAGCAGAAATTAAAGGAAACAGCTGGATCTCTGTACCACCATATCAAAACCACAAAGATACCAAAATAACCTTACCATAGTCTCCAGTTTTAACTCCCCCTGCAAACAGATTTGTTAGAGTCTCATTGTTTGGCTTCAACCAAGGTAACTTTGGCTTTCCTAAAATTATGCCTAACATACTTAAATATAAGACCTGAGATTGTGCCATAACTGCAAGTTTAACTAAGATTTTCTACCAAGATACTAGGAAACTCAGTGGCAATTATACAACCTTTTGAACCAGATGAAAGTGTGTCTTGTAAATTTATTTCCCAGCAAAGTACAGTCCACTCTCAAAAGTATGGTGGTTAGAGCTAAAATGACGAACTAAACTCCAAGTTTAGCAGCACACAAGCTGAAATGCAAGCTTTCAGAGCCCACTCAGGGAGCGTATGCAAAGCCTGCAATGTGCATTGCAAAGGCTGCCTGTCCCATGCCTCAGATATCTGTCCCTTACCTTGTCTTAGGCACTGAGAACCAGGATGCCCATGTTGGAGAGGACCACCACAGTCACCACCTCCTCCTCCTCCACAGTTAAGGGGAAGCATTCCTTGAGAAGGAACTCATTGATCAATTTCAAAGACAGGCTGGGCAAACCAGATTCCAGCTGGAGTTAATCAGTGTCCACACTGCTAAGAGGCTGGGAAAGAAAGGCAGTGAGCAGATGGGATGGTTCTCAGCCTGGCCTCTGTGAATCTCAGGGGATAGGTGGGGAGGGAAGGTGGACTTCCTCTGCCTGGCTGGCACCTCCGACCTGTCTGAGCCTTTATTTAATAGTAGGAGGCCTAATGAGTGTTCCTGTGCACATGCAGATCTTATTTCCTGGGCAAAGATCTCCCAGAATTGATCTGGCTTTGCTGGAGAGGGATCTTGGGGAGAGGAAGGAGATGACAAGAGAGATGGTAAAGTTCTGCAAACACTTGACTGTAAGAAGATGAAGATGCAAGGGCTGAGAGGATGAAGATGAAACAGGTGGTAGGGAGAAAAGGCTTTGATTTCCAAAAAGTTTAACGGGAGAAAAATGGACAACCACTCCCCCTCCGTAACCCCATTATACCATAAGGTAGAAAACAGAATCTGTTAGCCTCTGCCTTTGCTTCTTCTGTAAGACAGTAGAAATGTCTGGATGTCTGGGCTAGGCTATGTGTGTGTGTTGTGTGTGTGTTTAGTTGCTGTGTGTGTGTGTGTGTGTGTGTGTGTGTGTGTGTGTATTTAGTCGCTCAGTCGCATCAGACTCGGCGACCCCATGGACTGTAACCCTCCAGGCTCCTCTGTCTATGAGGATTCTCCAGTCAAAAATACTGCAGTGGGTTGCCCTGTCCTCCTGCAGGGGATCTTCCCAACCCAGGGATCAAACCCAGGTCTCCCGCATTGCAGGCGGATGCCTTACCATCTGAGGCCCCAGGGAAGTCCTTGGGTCAGGCTAATAGCAGCTTATTCGGTTTATAGAATTTAACCTTGCCAGGATAGTTAATGCCTCCAAAGCCAAGCTGGCTCCTCGGCTCCCCAAACAATTCCAGATTCCAAAACCTTGCTCTTTGGAGGCAAAAATCTCCCCAAAGGAGGTTGATTCATAGGCTAACCTAGCGTTTGTTTATCCATGTAATAAAAGCTCAACTCTGTCAAACTCATCAATGGGACACAGCAGCACCCCAAACCGCGCGTGTCGCATTGTTTCCTCCCATCCCGTCCTCCTGGACTCGAGTAAAATACTCAGGATCAATCCACTAAGACCATCCCCCTCCGCCCTCCTCTTCTCCATGAGAGACAACGCTGAGGGACCCTTCTGCACCACTGCCTAAGAGTGCATTTACGATCGTGCTAATTAGAAGTCCCTACTTCGGTCGCTGGTTGGCTGAACCGCCTCCAGCGGGGGCTTCTCTAGGCGGCGGTCGCTGAGACTCCTCCACAATAGGGATGAGGAACACATGGTTCTTCCAGGGAGTCAGCGGGTCCGCGACCGCAGTGATCACCCACCTAGCGCCAGAGCCCGTCCCGCAGACCGCAGCACGCCACCCTTCCCAGCCGCGTCCCCGAGGTTATTTTCCAGGACGCCCCCACCGCCCCCTCCGTCCCCCGGGCTGGGCTGCAGAGTGCGCGCACCGCGGCGGCAAGAGGGTGGTGGCGGCGGCGGCGTCTGCGAGCGGGGCCCGCCCGCCTGCTCACCCCGCGTCCGGAGCTGGGCTGCTGGCGGCGCTCAGCGGCGCCGGGGCTGCGGGCTGGGCTCGCGCGGCGTCTCGGGGCCGGCCTCCTCCCTGCGCGCGTGCTGCTGCAGCGGCTCTCCGCACCCAGGCAGCCCGGCGGCGGCGGCGGCGGCAGCTCCAGCCGCACGGCCCCTCTTCATACTTCTCTGATGGCTCCTCTCGGTGCTGTTTGGGAAAACGATTTTTACCCCCGCCCCGCTGCCAGAAACAGATTTCCTACATTTCATCAGTCCACGCAGACCGAGCGGAAGTCAAATGCTTACTTTTTCTGGTGGACAGCAAACGCAGTTGACACTGATTTACCCTTCAAACGGGGAGAGATTGTATTACAAGCCCTTGGCAGCAATTCCGAGGTTGGGGCCAAGCTCCAGCCCCCTCCAGGTCCCCCAAACACTAACCTAAGAGAGAAGGGGGCGGGAGAGGCGGAGGGGGGGTGGTGGTGGTGGAGATCATATTTAACTCGGGGTTTTTCATAGAGTCAATGGCTTTAGCACAATATTAAAATTGGGTGTTGGAAAAGTTTTGCTTTCCTGGCCAGTGATTTTGCAGACTTGCAGGCATGAGCTTTCCAGTAACTTCGGCCACTCTTCGTTCCAAATTGAACAGTTTGATTTCTTATAATTCCCTTTAAATATCAGATTGTATAAGAGGCTGTTATTCAAGGCGGCTGTTTTCGCTTTACACAAGGAAATACAATTCCACCCTCCTCTCAGCCTCTTAGACTCAGGATTACTTTGAATGTCACAGACAATTTCTCCAACTGTTGTTTATTAGGGCACTATTCTGAGATGAAAAGTCTTCCTATGAAGCAGACAGACGTGCGAGTGTCTGTCTCCTTCACCTCTAGTAGGCATGTGACCTCTTGAACTCAGGGTCCTAATTTCCCTCCAGTTACTCTTTTCCGTGGAACACTGTTGAAAAAGATCACACTTTTTTTTGTTGTTCATCAGTTTCACAAGCATCCCCATCCAAGGACGGTTGGCAGAGGTATTCTAATCTTGTCTTGGATACCATGTTTAAAATGGTGAAGCTCAGCTGGTAACAATTCACCTGCAAATGCAGGAGACTCCTGTTTGATTCCTGGGTGGAGAAGATCTCCCAGAAACGGACAGGTTATCCACTTGTGTTGTTGGGTTTCCCTGGTGGCTCGGACGGTAAAGAATCCGCCTGCAATGCAGGAAACCTGGGTTCCATGCCTGGATGGGGAAGATCTCCCAGAGGAGGGCACGGCAACCCACTCTAGTATTCCTGCCTGAAGAACCCCCAGGGATTCAGGGCTTTGCAAAGAGTCGGACACAACTGGGCGGCTAAGCACAAGGTACGTACCACCACCCTACCCCAACCTCCCCCACACCTCACACACACAAAATAGAACTACCTGTGTGTGGACAACAGCCAAGTGATGTGGATAATTGAATTGGAAAAATGCATTTTGCCCTTATTGTTGCTTTCATCTGGAAATGGTTATTTGCTCTAAAACATCTAGAAACTTAATCAGTTCTTTGGTTGTAGTAGCAGGGCAAATCATGAAGAAGGGGAGAAAACAGATGGAAAAGTTTGATGAAACTGAACTCCAAGCTCTTTATTTTAGTTCAATTGGGTATTGCAGTTAGCTCCATATTTCTCCTTGGGCTGCCCCCAAAAAAGGGGGCAGGGAAGCCATTCCTCATTTTAAGGAGAAATGGCATCATAAAAGGGCCTACCTTACTGCTTACATATGCCTCTCAACAAGAACAAAACATAGAGAATGGATTACTGATGAATTTGAGTAATCCTGTCAAAATAACATTTTTTCAAAATTTAACCAGATAGATATGAGTGTTCTTAGAGCCCCAAGAAAGAACTGTTAGTTTCTACACCTATAAAATTTAAGTAAAATCAAACATCCTTGACAATTTTCATGATCAAAATATCACCAGCCAATAAATTATCTCCAAGGCATATATTAAGAGTTTAAAAAGTTTAACACCTAGATTTTCAAAAGCTCAGATTCTCTTCTACAGTCTATATACATTTTCTTGTGATGTCATTCAATATTGATATTTTAAAAAGTGAAGTGCAAAGACAATAATTTTGTTGATTAAGGGAATTTGTTAAACCCAACTTGGGACAATCAGGAGTCTCCCAGAAGCACTGGGAGAGGATCATCATTCAAATTACTCCCTTTTATGCCTCTTTCTTCCAGGTATTTTACATTTTAAATTCTGCATTATATCAGACCCTCTGTCCTTTGAGCAAAAGCCAAAAGAAAAATACTAGGAGAAATATGTATTTTCTCTCTTGGTACCTAAGAGTTGATACTGAATACTGAATATTCTTCTGGTAAGAAAAGAGAAGTAACACAAAAGATTTCTGAAGAGGCAGCTAAGTGGATTTTCATTTGATTTTTTCCACTTGATCTTTATTTTGTGTTTTTGAAACTCAAATTTCTACTTATGTATTCCAATCAGTCACTTATAAAAACCTGTCAGAAAACCTTTTTGTCCAAGAATTGTCTTGCCTTCTTCTCAGGCTAAAGACATTTGTCTTAGGAAATCCTACTGACTCAATGATAACTTCCCTCCTGTGAAGATCAAGGAAGCTAATGTCTCACCTAATGGAGTGAAAACTGTTTAAATACATTCTTGAAACATAAAGTGAGGATGTAAACTGATACAACCATTATGGAAAACAGCATGGAGTTTTCTTTAAAAAACTAGGAGTACATCTACCATATGAACCTGCAACCTCACTCCTGGGCATACACACTGAGAAAACCATAATTCTAAAAGACAAATGTACCCCAATGTTCATCACGCAACATTTCTAATAGCTAGCACATGGAAGCATCCTAGATGCCCATAGACAGATGAATGGATAAAAAAGTTGTGGTACATTTATACAATGGAACATTAGCCATAAAAAGGAACAAATTTGAGTCAACTGTAATAAAAGTGGATGAACCTAGAGCCTCTTATACAGAGTGAAGTAAGTCAGAAAACCAACTATCATATATTAACATCTATCTATGGAATCTAGAAAAATGTTACTGATGAACCTAGTAGAGAATGGACTTGGGACACAGTGCAGGAAGGGGAGGGTGGGATGAATTCAGAAAGTAGCATTGACATATATATATTATCATGTTTAAACCAGATTGTTAGTAGGAAGTTGCTAAATAACACTGGGAACACCTGGCACTCTGTGATGATCTAGAGAGGTGGGATGAGGGAAGGGAAGGGAGGCTCAGGAGGAAAGATATATATACATACACATTATATATATATAGCTATATATATATATATACACATAGACACACATACATAATTACATATATATATAAAATTATGGCTGATCTAATTTCCTAGTTATAGGAAAGTGAAGTCGCTCAGTCGTGTCCGACTCTTTGTAATACCATGGACTGTGGCCTACGAGGCTCCTGGGTCCATGGGATTTTCCAGGCAACAGTACTGAAGTGGATTGCCATTTCCTTCTCCAGCAGATCTTCCCAACCCAGGGATGCAACTCAGGTTTCCAGCACTGTAGACAGACGCTTTACTGTCTGAGTCACCAGGAAGTCCGTGTAATTATAGCTGACTAGCACTGCTGTGCAGCAGAAACCAACAAAAAAATTGTAAGGCAATTTTCTACAAATTAAAAAATAAAGTGTTCAGTGAGGGTAAATTATTGTCGAGACAATAAAGACAATCTCAATTCAGTCACTCAGTCGTGTCTGACTCTATGACCCCAAAAATCGCAGCACGCCAGGGCTCCCTATCTATCACCAACTCTCAGAGTTCACTCAGACTCATGTCCATCGAGTCAGTGATGCCATCCAGCCATCTCATCCTCAGTAGTCCCCTTCTCCTCCTGCCCCCAATCCTTCCCAGCATCAAAGTCCTTTCCAATGAGTCAACCCTTCACATGAGGTGGCCAAAGTACTGGAGTTTCAGCTTTAGCGTCATTCCTTCCAAAGAAATCTCAGGGCTGATCTCCTTCAGAATGGACTGGTTGGATCTCCTTGCAGTCCAAGGGACTCTCAAGAGTCTTCTCTAACACCACAGTTCAAAAAGACAATCTAGTTAATAATTTTAAAAAAAAGTCACACCAAATTTAAAGAAAACAAACTCGTGTTTTCCTCCTTAAGTTCTCACAATTTTGGAGACTCTAATATTGAGAATTCCTGGGTTACTGTGTGTTTCAAGTGGCTGAACTTTCAGTGTTGTCTTGAACAGGAATCATGCCTTTTCTCTAAATGTAAGTATATATACATATGAGTGTATGTATACATATATGTTTAAAGTGATCAATACAATTTTTTTTCCTTATTTATAGGCTAACTTCACTCCTCAACCCCAACTCCCTACTCATGGAAATAACTACACTCACTTATTCTAAAAAGTGGGAAAAACTTTCAATACATGATGGAGATTACCGAAAATTTTGAAATAAGTTAAATAATGTGGGAAGAGACGCTGGATTAAAGTAAAATAAATTTCCAAAGGTGACCAAGACGTTCTTACATCCCTGAATAGCTTCAAAAGGGCACTTAAAGATGACAAGTGATAGCTTTAGTTCTAAGAAAAATGATACAGAAAGCAGCATAAAGACATGCAATGGTGCTGAAGAAATGTAATAAGTGGATGAATTCACTAACTTAAAGCAATGTAATAAGTGAAAACATTTATTTATTTTTTATATTGAAATAATTTATTAGGGATGTAAAATATATTTTCCTACCTAGCTAGGGTCTTGGCCTATGATATAGGCCTTCAGTTGCTTTACATTGAAATAAAATTTTTCAAATGTCGTAAGACAAACAAAGTGGATTTTATAAGTCCTACTATGAAAATTACAAATACTGTTAGGGATTAAAAAGTCAATGGTATTACTTTTCATCATTGTTCATATATAAAACTACAAGGGATAAATTAAATGGGAGAAATTTCTCAGGAAAAATTTAGGATTTACTATCAGTTTGATATGCAATT
>SJYC01135528.1:0-34749 GCA_006408675.1 Madoqua kirkii
CAATTTACTCTCAATGGAGAACTTTAAACTTTATAAGTATAACACAACAGTAGCACAAATATTCATTCCCTACTGGGCAAAACCCATATTTTTACAAAATGTGTGTTATATATGAGCATATGTCTTCTAATTTTTACACAAGGGACAGATTGAAATCATTTCATGAAATATATCATTTATCTTGTCTAGTTTAAAAATATCCTATGCAATATCTACAGTTATGTGATTTTTCTTGTGTATGTCAGAGTGGTGTTTTTTATTTTTCCAAATATTTGTGTGGTTTGTTTCAAATCTTTTATTTAAATATCATGCTATCCTAATTGAAAGAAGTTTGAATTTAATATGTCTAAATGAAATATTTTTATAACTTTGTCTTTACACTGCTCTCATCTCCAGCATCTTAAATACCATGAAGCCTTAGAGTAGGCGCTCAATAAATAATTGTTGAATGGACAGATGATCATTATAGAAGAAGCCAATCTGTTAGGAGGCTTCCTACTTAACTGGTTAGATTTTTATATATTGTTTTGAATTTAGTAGTTTGGAACTGGAATAGAAAAAAATAATGTTAAAATAACATTATAAATGCTGGTTTCATTTCCAAGTTTGAATCATTTCATCTGGTTAAGTGCAACTAGATTTCGGTAAAACAGATGCATGCCGCTGTGCCAGGTTTATAAATGAGGTCAGTCTGTGTCACTTGTCACTTCATTAAAAACCAAGGTTGATGTGGACTCAAGGTTTAATCATAACCAATACTATGAGTGAGTGAAAAGTAATAGAAAATATTACTACTTCGGGGGCTTTCAAACTTTTTTTTTAAAAAAACCATGATCCACAATAAGAAATACATTATGGAATAAACATATGAAACCACACTCAGAACACAACCAAAACATGTTTCACAAAACAGTACTTACCTTCCCCAATTAATGCACTCTGATATGTTTCTGTTTGGTTTTAATCTTTTCGATGCCATTCAGTTGAAAAGAAATGCTGTTATGGAGCTACTAAATTTATTTCACAACCCACTATTTGAAAAAAAAAAAATCTGACTTAAAAACTATGCTGAGGAGAAAATCAATCAATCAAAATTGAGGTAAGACATCAATGAACAGATGGTTTCATTATAAAGAACAGAACAGATGTGCATACATATATTCTTAGCAGTAGACGACATGATGTAATGTCCGTCACAATATCCCCAACACTGTACACCTCACACTTCCATGCCTTTGCTCATGCTGACTCGAATGATCTTTACCTTTTACTTTCCCCCTTTGAAGAAATCAGGTTTCTTCTTCCATGAAGACCAGCTTAATCATCACCCTCCTTGTGGTTCTCTTGATCTCCCTAGCAGAACATTGCTGTGCCTCTGGGTCCAGGGCTCTGGGACATTTTCTATTTCTTTTATACCTCATTGAAGATGTAGTATAGTGATTGTTTTCTTATGCATCTATCTCCTGTACTAAATTGTAAGTCCCTAGAGAGCAGGAACTCCCTAGGGTTGATGAGGTTCAAGCAGATTGATAAGACAGAAAGGGGAACTGTGTCCATCAAAAGAGAACTAAATGGGAATCCCTCTGTAAAGATGGCAACAGCTATTAATTTTGCATCATTGTGGATAGACACATTTACATTATAAGGGAAATTTTACTGTCACATTTCTTGGGACTCTACTGCAAGTAGACATTGGTACGGTTATCCATTTCTCCTTAACCCTGATAATTATAAATTTAGGATGATAAGTTTTCCTCCCCTTATAATGGGGCTACTTGTGTCGTTTAAGCTGAAAATATTGTAATTTAATATACCTGACTCATTGGAAAAGACTCTGATGCTGGGAGGGATTGGGGGCAGGAGGAGAAGGGGACGACAGGATGCTGACATCACTGACTCGATGGACATGAGTCTGAGTGAACTCCGGGAGTTGGTGATGGATAGGGAGGCCTGGCGTGCCGCGATTCATGGGGTCGCAAAGAGTCAGACACGACTGAGCGACTGAACTGAACTGAACCTATCAAATGTCATAGCTCAGCCTAACCTATATTAAACACGCTCAGAACACTTACCTCAGCTTACATTTGGACAAAATCATTTAACACAGTCTATTTTATAATGCAGTATTGAAAATCTCATGAAATTTATTGACGACTGTGCTAAAAATGAAAATCAGAATGGTTGCATGGGTATGGGATGGTTTTGATTGTTATCAGTTGTTTACACAGATGGTCACATGACTGATGAGGAGCTGTGGCTGCCCCGCATCATGAGAGAGTAACAGAGTATCACCAGCCTGGGAAAAGATAAAAATTCAAAACTTGAAGCCTGCTTTCTACTGAAGGCATTTTGCTTTGGCACCATCTTAAAATTAAAAAATCATAAGTTGTACCATCCAAAGCTGAGAACCATCTGTATTTTGTGGAAAGATGAGAAAACTTGTTGAAACTTCCATTACTGAGACTGTAACTTACACAAACACAGAGTCTTTGCTACTGCTGATTTCTATGAAACAGTTAGAGAAATGAGCCATAAATTTATCAAAGGGTTTTCCTAGCACCAAAAAGTAGAGGGAGCAACAAGCCAAGACAGATAGTACACCTGAATCGAAGTGAATGAACTGCACAGGAAACGGTCAGGCTCACTGGGGTTCCTCTTGGCATCAGGAACTGGGGCCCTCCCAGTTATCACCATAGCCACGTGGACTCTAGAGCCATTTGCAAAGAGATTTTCAGTGACCATTATTCCCACTGAAGCTGCTGAGGAACAGACATACTAATTGTGCCAATAATTGTCACCACAGTTAAAATAATAACTGAGTCCAGATTTGGAGCTCGACAAAAGCAGGTCAGGTCCTAACTTCTTCATTTACTTGCTGAAAACCATAGCAAATTACTTTTCTATCAATTTCTACATCTGTGAAGTGGAGTTAACAAATAGCTTCTCTCATAGGCATTGGTTGAACACTATATATAATAATGATATATTACATGTAAAATAGTTTGGTGGTGGTGGTTTAGTTGCTAAGTCATGTCTGACTCTTGTGACCCCATGGACTACAGCTCCTCTGCCCATGGGATTTCCCAGGCAAGAATATTGGAAGGGGTTGCCATTTCCTCCTCCAGGAACCTCAAACCTGGATCTCCTGGATTGCAGCTCTATTCTTTACAGACTGAGCCACCAGGGAAGCCAAAAATACTTAATTTAATGTCTGACATATTGGAAGCATGAAATTAAGGCTGTGTCCTCAGTCATGCCCATCTCTTTGTGACCCTATGGACTATAGCCTGTCAGGTCCAGGTTCCTCTGTCCATGGGATTCTTCAGGCAAGAATACTGGGAGTAGGTTGCCATTTTCTCCTTCAGGGTATCTTCCCAACCCAGGAATTGAACCCAGGAATCTCCTGCATTGGCAGGTGGATTCTTTACCACTGAGTCACCTGAGAAGCTCAGAAAAAAAGGTTAGGTATTTTATTATTAACCAAGAAACTAAATCATCTTATTGACACATTATAAAGAATTATCTGGGATACAGAAGTTATCATTAAAAATAGAGAAGATCAGAGAATTTTATGTATCCTTTCTCTGAATATGATATTTCATTACATACGCTTTAGAAATCCACATTTTGACATTCATTATTTAATCATCCATTCTTCTATCTCCTCTGTGTAATTTTTCTATATAGATGAAGTTGCAGGATCAGATCATAGGTTAATAGGAAAAATGAGCCATTAAACCACACAGGTAGGAGTCAGATTCATGTCCAAGTCTGACTGGTTTGAAGGTCTGGGTTCATTTCTCATCCCTTCCTTTTTTCATTTCTTTCTTCCTTCTACCCTTGCTTTCTTTTCTCATTCTTTCTAAGGAAGGAGAAGAGTCTACACATTAAATGAATTTATGTTCAAATGTTTGAAAGTAATAATAAAATACTCTGACCAAAAAAAGTCAAATCATTTTTTAAAAAGAGGATACTGTTTCTGCTGGGCTTCCTTGGTGTCTCAGTTGTAAAGAATTTGCCTGCATTGCACACGACCCGGGTTTGAGCCCAGGGTCAGGAAGATTCCCCTGGTGAAGGGAATGGCTACCCACTCCAGTATTCTTGCCTGGAGAATTCCATGGACAGAGGAACCTGCCGGGCTCCCGCACAATCTCCTGAGATCATGGGATCACAAAGAGTCAGACACGACTGAACAACTAACTCAGATTGTTTCTGTCAGGTATCCTAACTCAGCTAAAGGTTCCACATCAAATAGAATTAAGCCAAATCCCTTATAGCAGTATGAGAAAGAACTCACACACAAAGAACACAGCAAGAGACACTGAGAAAAGGCTTCTGGTAGGAAAAGTCAAGAGAAGGTTTCAAACTCTGCACAAAATCATCTCTTCTTTTGGATTTAGCTGTAGGAGAGGACAGATGGGAGTCTAGGCAGGCAGCTATTTAATTGGCTCCTGCAACCTAAACAGACTAAATAGCCTAGAGACTGAAAGAGACACAGAACTGGCTTATCTGATTATGGATGCTGACATCCCAAGATCTGCAGAGTGAGCTGGCAAACCTGGAGCCCCAGGAAAGCTAATGATGTAGTTCCAGTCTGAAGGCCAGCAGTTTCTTCAAGAGCCAGGAAGAGCAAGGTCTCAATTTGATTCTGAAGGCAGGAAAAGGGTAATGTTCCTGTTCAAAGTCCAGTCAGGTAGGAGAAATTCTCACTTACTCTGAGGAGATTCAGGCTTTTTGATTCCATTCATGCCTTCAACTGATTGGATAAAGCCCACTCACATTAGGGAGGACAATCTGCTTTACTCAGTCTACCAATTGAAATGTTGATCTCATTCAAAGAGCCACCAGAATAATGTCTGACTGGGCACCCTGTGACCCAGTCAGAATGACACATAAAATTAACCATCACAGGGGAAACAGATGAAAAGAAGCATTGGTGCTGATTTAAATATTCTAATCCTTGATTCTCAGCAATCTAAATGTTATCATGTTCCATGCAAATTAAGATGCTAGGATGAAAATAATCATGTATTAGCTTGAAAATAAAAAGAAAAAAATGATAGTATTTTACTGTGGTGGTTAGTTGCTAAGTCGTGTCCAACTCTTGTGACCCCATTAAATATAGCTTGCTGGCTCCTCTGCTCATGGATTCACCAGGCAAGAATACTGGAATGGGTTGCCATTTCCTTCTCCAGGGGATCTTCTTGACCCAAGAATTGAACTCGGGTCTCCTGCATTGCAGGCAGATTCTTTATCGACTGAGCTATGAGGGAAGCCAATATTTTACTATATTCTAATTGAAATGAAGTATAATGACTTGAGTTCTGACATATACTTTCAGTACATGTTTAAGCACCAAAGATGTTAATGAATACAAAATAAATGTAAATGTTCAGCTAATCTTGCAGTATAACAAATTGCATGCATGCAGACTTGCTCAGCAGTGTCCAACTCTTGACAACCCCATGAACTGTAGCCCCCAAATTCCTCTGTCCATGAAATTTTCCAGGCAAGTATCCTGGAGTAGGTTGCATTTCCTTCTCCAACATAACAAATGTAGCCATTGCTTATTTACATATTTAGGATTTTTCTCTCTTTACATACATTGAATAGAAAATCTATACTATATCTTGTATCTCTTTATATATGTTGAATAGAAAATCAAGAATTTTTTTTCTGAAACACCTTTCCCTTTAAAGTATCATTTATTCTGCTAGCAATAAATTAATGAGGCATGCCTTGCTGTTTTCTGAGGCAAAGTCCCTAACTGCATAGAACACATATTTAACCAAAGTAAGACAGAAATTAAACAAATAATCCAATAAAATTAATATACAACATATCAAGCGACAATAGATGGGCTCTGCAGAAAAATAAAGTATGGGGTAAACATGACAGGAATTGCTGAGAGATGGCAGATGTTATAGGTGGTCATGGAAGGCCTCACTGATAAAGTGACATCTGAGCCGAAACCCAAAGGAAGTAAGTGCACTGTGCAGATTCCCTAAGGACCACTGCAGACAGAGGAACAGCCAGTGCAAAGCCACTGAGGCAGGGGAATGCTGCAAATCAAATGCTCCAGAAAATCAAAATGACTCCTATGGCAGAGATGAGTAAAGGGTGAGTAGAAGAAAAAGTCAGAGAGCATTAGGGGGAGGGGAGTGGTCCAGATCCCATAGGGCCTTGTAAAGAACTCACCTTTCTCTCAGAGTTTGAGCAGAGGAGTGACATGATCAGATTTACAGTTTAAAGCTGTCACTCACTCCTGGGTAAAGAACAGACTGCAAAAAAAAAAAAAAAAAGAAGAAGAACAGACTGCAGGAAGACTTTAAGTTAAGGGAAAATGGCTTAATATCTATTGTAACAATCCAGGTGAGGGGTATCGTGACTTGGATGAGTAGGTTAGCAGTGGACTTAGAGTAAGGAATTGAATCCTGGATATCTTTCGAATGGTTATTCTTTTCTCTTTGCTTCACACTCTTTTCTCCCAGTTTAAACATTTTGTAATGAAGATGAATTATGTGAGCATCAAATCCTAGTCTATAATATATCATACATGACATATTCCACTATGAATTTTATTTTATATTATGATTTAAATTTTATCAGGGATGGATGATGAGGTAGTGTGCTAAACAGACAATGAGGACCCCAAAATTTTTTCTGTAAGGAATGCTATAGTTTACTGAAATGGAAAAGACTTTGGAAGAAGTCATCTTTTTTGTTTTGCCTGATCTTGTTTTGAGTGGGGTGGAGATTAGGTTTCTAGTTTTGCATAAATTTGATATTGCTATTAGATATTCAAAGGAAGTTCTTGTGTGGTCAGTGGAGCCCAGTAAGAGTGTGAATCTAGAACAACGGAGTCTTTTAAAGGTAAATGTTATGTGTACACACAAGTATTCAGTTTCTATTCCTCTTCCTCACAAATACATCAGATTATATAAAGGCTCTTACCTACAATATGGGGAGTTGCTGAACAAAAGTAGAAATATTCTCATTTCTAACTGTTTAGTTACCAATTGTTTGAGAACTCTTGGGGAGACCTAGTTCATTCCTACATTGTGATTTTAAATCTTCATAAAATGTTTTAGGAATAATGGATGCTTATGGACCAAGGTATAATGCTCACATAATTGGCTGCTGCATTTGACAACCAATGCCTTGAGGAAGAGAGTGTGAAGAAACAGTAGTCATGACCTAGAGCTTAAGAAAGAAAATAAACTCATCAAGAATTTGTGACTCAGGAGATAAACTGCTTTTTCCTTCCCTACAGCTTTCTCTGTTCTTCTTCCCTTTCTTTATATTTAGAGTTTATCTACTATCTTTGCGTGCATGTGTGTGTGTACATGACACAGGAGTCTGGTGTGCTATAGTCCATGGGGTCACAAAGAGCGGGACATGATTAGTGACTGAGTACACACATATACATGGATATGCTCATTTCCCTTTCTGGTCCAAGAAAATATCCCATGGTGGCAATTGACTGTTTTTATGCTGTCCTGACCCCGTTTCCAGGCTCTGGGTTGAGAGTCTGGTCAGTCCCCCTCTGAGCAGCCAATTATGCCTGCACCCTGACCACTTCCCTTATTGGGCTCACCATACTCTGAACCACAGCAGACTCTAATAGTCTTCATGGTGCCAGGTATCAGAACCAGGGAGATCCCCTCGCCAATACACTGGGGGTCCACAGAAGATTTCAAATGAACCAGTTCACAGGGAGTAAAAACTAACGCAGCCCAGCAGTTCGCCATACAGAGGCTGCCCCCTACAGCTCCAGCTTGCTGGTACCCTGTGCCAGGATAAAACTGCTTCTGTGGCTCTGCCTGGCAGCTTTCTCTCCCTTGGAGCTACAACAAAGGATTCTGACTTTCATCTATCCAAGGGTCAAGGTGTTTTGATGTGTCCTGCCATGAAAAGAATCCTTATGTTTTATAAAAACAAGAAAAAAGGGATGGAGGACTCTGTTTTTATCCTCACTACTTCCCTTTCTTCACATCTACACTCCTAGAATGCCTCTCCTCTTAAATAATTTCTAGATTTTTTTCTACTTCCTTCTCCTTTCTCTTAAACTCTTCCTTCCATCTCACTCTCTCCTATCTCTATTTCCTCACTATAGAAATACAACAATCATAAGCCCCTGTGCTCATGAATTTCTGTAATTTATTTCAGAATACACTGTAAAAATTAAAACTAAAAAAGACATGAGTAAAGATTATTAAAACCTTAATAGGGTAAAAATAAAAATGAAGATGTCGGGCATTAAAGCTTGGAAGTGCTATAACACACCCAATGCACACATACACACACCTACAATAGTGACAGACATCATTAGTGGGAGAGTAATAAGCAATACCTTTGCATGATATCCACTGTAACTTGAACTACTTTGGACTATTTCCACCAAAAGCAATTTTCTCTAGCTCATAACTTATGGCTTATGAATAAAGCGTGGAGATGGCTTTCATTTGTTAATACTGCTTTATCCTTTGTTGTGGATTTGTCAAAGCATAAAATTTACTTCTAGATGCTTTTTAAATTTTGTTTTTTTTTTAAATTCTAGTAATGCTTTATAGTTTACCTGGATGACACATTTCTTTTTTTCCTCCAATATATGAACACCCTTTTACATTCAATTTCTCCTTTACACAATTTTGTTTTATTTTTTCTGCCCTTTTCTTCCCCACATCAATCTTCTTTGCATCATCAGATAATATTTTCAATGTTCTATGCCTAAGGCAGATCTTCTTAATTGGTGCTAGTGTCTGTCATGTACTGAATTAAGAAAAATAGCGAAGGTAGTTACCCAACTCTTCTCATTAATGACATGTGTTGCTGCAACTCACAAGATGATGGTAAACTTGAAGTTTCAGAGAAGACAGCCAAGTTTAAGACTGCAAAAATCTAAACGCAGAATCAGAAAAGACATCAGCAACTACTGTATGCTATGGTTTTATAGTTTGTAAAGAGTATAGATGGCTATTGAAATAAAAAATTTCTAATTTGCTTTCATTTTTAGTTTCTTGTTCATGAACAAATTTGATCCGCAGTTTTATTCAGATAATAGGACACTGAGACAAAAGGTAGATGAGTAACCGCTGGCCCCACTCACGCCAGAGTAAAGCAATTGGAGACTCATTCTCTATGGATCTAAACTCCAGGAGAAGACTGGCTGGACAATTAAAGGAAAAAGCTGGGCCCTGCTTAGACCACGTATTTCTTCTTCTCAAAGTCAGGAGACCACCTAGGCTACACTATACAGAAAGGCTCCTCGGAGACCAAAGAGGAGTCATGCCAAAGGATGTCCTCTGTCCATATGCCTTTTGGGTAAAATCCATCTTGGATAAAGAGATGCATACACACATGTGGGAGGATCCTGAAGTGTACCAAATATGGACTGTGAAATGGGAAAATCAGAATGATTGGCCAAAGGAAATTCAGAAGAAATCCCCATAAAAGCAATTCAAACCACTAGGAGGATGCAACTCAATGATCTCTCTCTCCCTGAGTCCACCCGTGTCTATCCACGTGTTGTACCTTTTTCTCTATTAATAAATACTTTACTTGCTTCACTACTTTCCCTCTCTGGGGGAATTCTTTCCTGCAAAGCCGAAGGGCCAGGGCCCTTGTCACTGACCACTGGTCTAGTAGCTACCATCCGATGCTTTCACCGCCACGACCCAGCCCAGTCTCCACTGGGAACCCAAGCCCGCTCCAAGCCCCTGCAGGCCGAGGCCACCCTAGATCAACACCTTATAAAAATAGTTTTACTGTCTAGTAAATAAAAATATTTCTATAAAATGAGAAGAAAGTATGATCCAAGGAGCACAGGAAGTACAAAGATATACTAGAGACATGATGTTTACATAATACTCTTCTTCAGAATTATTAAATAATTTATAAAATTGCATATACTCAGTCTTAAGTATTGCACTAATTTTGCTAAGTTCAGTAGTTAGTCTTAAAGAGACACAGAAGGTAAGGAAATACAGCTAGGCTTTGTAACAAAAATGTATATGATTTACATCTTACGGTTTGGTTTCTTTGCTGAACCAGCAGAGGAGGCATTTATGAGACCTGCAAGAACGTACATTAATTTTTTCAATGAAGAGGAGTTTATAATTGGAATCAAATTATATATGAGAATTATACAGATGTCTCCATAAATAGAGACAGTCATTTTTTCTAAAACAAATGCCAATTTCCACAATTTGGAGAGCTTATGATTTCAACAAAATACAGTAATTTTTGTTTTTATTCTTGCTTTCAATTTTGGAATTAAAGAATGGGTGGAGACTCTAGTAATGTTTTTGG
Source organism: Madoqua kirkii (assembly GCA_006408675.1). Classification (NCBI taxonomy): domain Eukaryota; kingdom Metazoa; phylum Chordata; class Mammalia; order Artiodactyla; family Bovidae; genus Madoqua; species Madoqua kirkii. The sequence goes on from SJYC01135528.1 coordinate 10,312, forward strand.
AATGCTTCTTGCCATGTCATAAACTTATCTCAGAAGGTTTCCTATATACTTTTTTAACCATTAGGAAGATCGTTATTAAGTACTTAAGTTGGGTACTATGGGACTACAAAGATGAATCAGACAAACTATTTCCCTTGAAGAATTTTCTCGGGGTGAAGGAAACAGACAAATGAAGGATTAGGTTAAGGCAGATTCCAGAGAAGAACAAACAGAAGCACAATCAGCACTGTCTCTGAATCAGAGTAGGTGTAGTTGTAATAAGGATGACCCTAGAGGATAAGGCAGAGGAATTGAATCCACGCATGGAGGTGTGGAAGTATACAGTATCCAGGGAATGAGAGGCAGTCTGGGGAGGCTGGGGATTCAGATGATAGAGGGTAGTAATGTGGATGAGGCTCTGATAGGGATTTTTTTTTTTATATGGACCATATTAAAGGTTCTATATTGACTTTGTTACAATATTGTTTCTGTTTTAAGTTGGGGTTTTTTTTTGGGTGGGGGGACAAGGCAGGTGGCATCTTAGCTCCCCAACCAGGGATCAAAGCCTCATCCTCTGCATTGAAAGGTATAGTCTTAACCACTGGACACCAAGGAAGTCCCAGATTTTAGATGGTCTTGAATACCATACTAAGTTTAGACTCTTGATAGCATAACTCAAGTTTCAATTCAATTAATTTTCTAACAGATTTGGTTATTAATTCAGGGGTAAACATCACACAGCTACATTTTTTTTCCCTCTGATGAAAACTTTCATTTTCCAACCAATAGAAAGAGTTATAGAACTCTCCATTGACCATAACTCTTTATGGTCTGTTCTTTTGTTTCATAATATAAAGATTGAGGAATGCACTTCACATTGAGAAGGAATCTGCTTTAGCAGGGAAAAAAAAAAGTAAAAATTATATTAATTATTTCTCATCACTTTGACCTACACGTTCTTACAGGTTATTTGATGCTTACTTAGAAAGAAAACCACTTAAATAATTTCAAGTAGAGGGGTTTAAAATATTATTGGACCATTAAGTGATAATGACCTTGTCATGCTCCAGGCTTGGGCTGGAAAAGAATTTCCAGACATGAGACAGAATGAGAGGGAAATAAAGTTTATTAGAATAGGAGAGGCTGTTAGAACAGCAGGCCAGCTCAAGAGAGAACTGACATTGAACAGGGGTCCTTAGTCCACTTTTATACCCAGGGTACAAGGAGTGGGACAGAGGTCTTGCAGGTCATTTTAGATGAGCCACATATGCTGGGTGAGGGAAGAGTAGGGCAAATACCTTCTCCCTAAGGAGCAGGAGGGGAGACAGGTTATACTGTTCCATTAATAGTTACAACATGGGGGAGGGAAGGACGATAAGGGTCTGGTTTTTCCATTCCTGCTTTCCAAGACCCTCCTTGGTTTTACCTGCCCTTTTGTCCTTGGGTCACCACAGACCTCACAGTGTTCAGCCAGGTTTTAAGCACCTTCACCTGGGTATCATATAAGGCTCCAGTTAGAACTGCTGTATAAAAACCACCCCACATTTAGTGATATAGAATAACCATCATGTAATTTTGCTAATGAATTCTATGGAAAATATTAGACAGAGCCCTGCCTGGATGGCTCATCTCTGTCCCACAGAGATCAGAGAAAAAGAAGGAATGAGGAACTAACATCAAAAGGCAGAACAGAGAGAGAGAGAGACAGTGGGGAAGAAAAGCGAAAGGGGCTTCAGTTTTGCAGAACATCTCCAAGGGAATGACCAGCCTTTGGAAGGGGTGTGTTCATCTCCTCTATTCACAGGTGGGCAAAGACAAACTATCTCTCTAGGAGCTGGACAAAAACACTTTAGTTTACAGTCAAGCAGAGGGGCAAGGTCCTCTAGACCAGCCATTAGTTAAAAACAAAAGCAAAGAAAAGCAAGTCAAAGAAACAGTTTCCAACATGGAGTCAGAATTGGCTTTCTCCTGGCAACAGCTGAAGGAGGAAATGGCCACCCACTCCAATACTCTAGGCTGCAGAATTCCATGGACAGAGCCAGGTTACAGTCCATGGGGTCACAAAGAGTCAGACATGTCTGAGGGACTAACAATGCAACAGTAGGAAAACTCAAACAGTTAAGGACTGGAACAATCTGTAGGCTTTAGCACTCTCATATCTGGTGCCTGGGGTTAAATGAATGAAGGATTCTCCTTGCAAACCGGCCTTCTATATAGCATGATGGTCAGATTCCCAGACGGAGTGCTGTTAGAGGAATGTCCTGAGAGCAGGCAGTCAAAGAGAACCAGGTGGGAGATGCATGGCCTTTTGGGATCTAGCCTCAGGAGTCACATGGCATCCTTTCTGTCATGCATATTAGTCAAGTTGGCCATGAGTTTATACTTTAAATGTTTGGATGGAAGACTATCAAATATTTCCAGTTCAGTTCAGTTCAGTTCAGTCGCTCAATCATGTCCGACTCTTTGCGACCCCATGAACCGCAGCATGCCAGGCCTCCCTGTCCCTCACCAACTCCTGGAGTTCACTCAGACTCACGTCCATTGAGTCAGTGATGCCATCCAGCCATCTCATCCTCTGTCATCCCCTTCTCCTCCTGCCCTCAATCCCTCCCAGCATGAGGGTCTTTCCCAATGAGTCAACTCTTCGCATGAGGTGGCCAAAGTACTGGAGTTTCAGCTTCAGCATCATTCCTTCCAAAGAAATCCCAGGGCTGATCTCCTTCAGAGTGGACTGGTTGGATCTCCTTGCAGTCCAAGGCACTCTCAAGAGACTTCTCCAACACCACAGTTCAAAAGCATCAATTCTTTGGTGCTCAGCTTTTTTCAGTCCAACTCTCACATCCATACATGACCACAGGAAAAACCATAGCCTTGACTAGACGGACCTTTGTTGGCAAAGTAATGTCTCTGCTTTTCAACATGCTATCTAGGTAGGTCATAACTTTTCTTCCAAGGAGTAAGCATCTTTTAGTTTCATGGCTGCAGTCACCATCTGCAGTGATTTTGGAGCCCAAAAAAATAAAATCTGACACTATTTCCACTATTTCCCCATCTACTTCCCATGAAGTCTTGCGACCATGATCTTCGTTTTCTGAATACTGAGCTTTAAGCCATCTTTTTCATTCACCGCTTTCCCAGGCCCTGTTTGAAATGGCCATACCTGGTATCTTAATCCTAACTCAGTGAGTGACAGTCCCTCTATCGTGTTCGACTCTTTGAGATCCCATTGACCGTAGCCTGCCAGGCTCCTCTGTCCATGGAATTCTCCAGGCAAGAATACTGGAGTGGGTTGTCATATTGGCTATTTGAAATTTTCTTGTCTCTTAGACTGGGTCTTGCTGATGCAGGTTCTATTTTGACTGGGTTGTATGTTTGATTATACTAAGTCTCTTGAGCTGTTTGTAAATTTTGGCCACATCATCCCTTGTCAGTCACATCATTAACAGATTCTATTATATTCATTATTTTAACCCTAGGGCATAATTTGGCACATAGCATGGGTTCAAAAAAATATTAGTTGAAAAAAATGAATAAACTATTTCCCAACAGGATTTTGCTTGCCTCATTTTTTTGGTTGTTTTGCCAGTCCTATTAGGTAGAACATCCTTTTCATTCCTTTATCAATTCATATATATATAAATATATATGGGGCTTTCTTTGTGGCTCAGATGGTAAAGAACATGCTTGCAATTCAGGAGACCTGGGTTTGATCTCTGGGTTGGAAAGAGTCCCCTGGAGAAGGGAATGGCAACTCATTCCAGCATTCTTGCCTGGAGAATCCCATGAACAGAGAGGCCTGGTGAGCTATAGTCCATGGGGTCATAACGATATAGTATTTCAGTGAGAAAGAGAACTCTCCAGTATCAATTGTATTTAGTAGCTGTTCTAGGTGCCCTATGATTTTATTGAGTCATAACAACTTTGTGACAAATATTATGATCTCCTGTTTGTGAATGAATGGACTCAAAAGTTTAAGTAACTTGCCTGAGGTAAATGTAAAAAAGCAAAAAAAAAAGTATTAATTCCAGGTGTTAATCCCTGATTCCAACTTTGTTGAACTTACACTTACTGAACACCATGTATCAGTGGTTATGTTAGGAACCAAAGATATAAAACTTAGCCCCTACTTTATAGGAGTTCAAAGTCTAATGAAAAGAAGTCTAATCATCATAGAAAGTACATATTTTCCCCATCCCATCACCTTGCATTCCTCTGTCCTGTAAGGTACTACAGAAAGTACTGTGGACATTAAAAATACCAGTAAAGACATTTATCTCATTCAAAAAGTTTAAGCTGGAGCAGAGACACACAAATCCACTTGAAAATATAACTGGCCTATGTATTCTTGCCCTTTTTGTGGAAGAGGGACTTGCACAGTGAATGACTACTGAATTCAATCCGGGTGGTAGCAATGCGACCAGCATGCAGATGGATCCAGTTGGTTCATGTCATTAAACATTGGGATCATAACACAAACCTAACTTCTACTGACAGACAGTAAAAGGTAAATGACAAATTAACAATCCAACCACAAATGTTAAAAGAATCTGGAAGTGGAACAGATTACTTTCAGCTGGAACTACCTGGAAAGGTTCATAAAAGATGGAGGATTTGGTTTGGGTTTGGGAGCATAGAAGGAAGTGTTTCATGTGAAGCAGAAGAGAAGACAATGATTCCAGGCGCAAGAAACATTAGCCACAGCAGATGAGAAACAAAAAGAACAAGACTGTGCTGGACTAGAAAAAGGCTGGGGATTCCTAGGTGGTGCTAGTGGTAAAGAACCACGGGCCAATGCAGGAAACATAAGTGCATGGGTTCAGTCCCTGGATGGGGAAGATCCCCTAGAGGAGGGCATGGCAACCCACTCCAGTATTCTTGCCTAGAGAATTCCCATGGGCAGAGAAGCCTGGCAGGCTATAGTCCACAGGGTCACACAGAGCTGGACACGACTGACACGACTTAGCACACACGCACAGAAACGGGCTAGTTTAGTAAAATTAGAGGCAAGGTGTATTTTAAAGGAAACATTATAAAATAAAGCCTGCATACGTTTCTAACTATTTTTGCGCTCATGTGCTATTCTATGCTGTCCGTCATGTCTGACTCTGTGACTCCATGGACTGTAGCCCACCAGGAGCCTCTGTCCATGGGATTCTCCAGGCGAGAAGGCTGGAGTGGGTTGCCATTTCCTACTCAATGGGATCTTCCCAACTCATGGATCTAACCCGTCTCTTGCATCTCCTGCACTGTCAGGCAGATTCTTTACCACAGTACACCACTTAGGAAAACCTTTTGTGCTCCTATACTACACAAAATATTAGCACCCTTTCACTGAGTGCTTTGTATTAAACAAAGCTGGTGAGTCTTATTCTAACCGTCTATGGACACAAATGAGAGAGCAGAAATGGAAAAAAAAGTCAGAAAGAAAAAAGACAAAAAGAAGGAAGGAAATTTTAGCATAAGCAAGCAAGCTTGGCAGTGTACAAATACTACTTAACTAAGCCATTTACCATGGGTAGAACATAAAGCAGGCTTTTTGATTTCGGGATTATTGTCTGAAAGAGATACCATAGAAAAACGATTTAGCATAGTCAAATGTCTTATGACTCTGTTTCCAAATACTCTACTTTTCTCAAAATAGAATTTTCTTTTGGCAGTTCAGTTTCTCTTAATGCTGTGCTGGCAGTTCTTCCAATGTTTTATCATCTGGGTATCAGATTAGTATTCAGTTTATATTCCTCGACCATATACCTAATGAGATTATAAAAGGCAGGAATGCATAGATTTAAAGTTGAAAATACTTCGACTGTTAGAAGTTGAGTGCTAGATTTAGTGTCCTTTGGGCTCTAAAAGTAGAGAAGAATAAGGGGAAATTTGGCAGCCATTACAAGCAATAAAAGGTAAATGGATCTTAAAGCACAGTTAGAGGTATTCAGTCATGCTGTTAAATTAAGCTCCTCCTCCCTTTTCATTAAAATCTGTAAACAAACTAAGTGAAATCATCACATCAGAGAGCCGGAGAAGAACATAATGTTCACATTAATCATTTCTTGTTATACAGAATTGCAGATATTAACTGACACTCTGGTTGCCTGGAGGATAAGATCACCAAACTGTTTTTCTCCTAAGAATGTTATGCTTTAAAAATTATAATATTTACTAACATCTATTTTTTATCTATAAAGTTTGGCATTCTTTATTTGCTTAAATTATATTGTTGTTTGCCATCCCCAACTTTATCATGTTTTAATTGTTATTTAGGAAAATGTATCTCTGAAAATTTTCTCAACACTTCCTATTACAGTCAAGATTAATCTACTACATATATATATTTATGTGTGTATATATATTATTTTTTTAATCTTGTCTTTATTATTATTACTACCTTCCACTTTCTGCTTTAGAATCCCCTGTAACTTTTGCCTTGTTCTGAACTTCTGGCATGTTCTAACATGCTGAATTAGCCATGGAATTCTGAAATGTCTTCAAAAGGATCCGACTTTTACCAATATCCTGGTAACAGAGATGATGTTCAATTGTATACATTCCCTTCTCTACGTCCAGCATCAATAAAACACATGAATACAAGAATTACTAAAAGTAAAGGAAAAGTGAAGAGACACCATGTTCTAAGATAACCAAAAACAGGGAGCTTTATCCAATGGATCTGTTTAAATAGGGATACGCAAACTGCTAGAAAACACCATTCGTTAATCCACTCAAAAGGAAAAAGGGAAAAGAAATATTAACTATGGCACTTTTGTTTTAAACATTCTTTTTGCCCCTTCAGTGGAGTGCTTCATCAAATCCAGGGGACTATTCCCTTTAAAGTCTTTCTTTATGCTTAAAATCTGGTAACTAAATGATAAAAGCTTACCAGAAAGAATTTTTACATACCCATAAAATGTCTCTGTGACATTGTGAATTTTGTTTTAATCACTTATTTGTCTTATTTCAGCCAGTTTGTTTTGAAATGCTAGGAACCTGTGGGTAAAATACTCCTTGACATTAATGATATTAGCAGACTAGCTCAATCTAAGAACTTAGATTAAGTCTGGAAGTTATTAAAAGTTTCTTGATTACTTTTCCACCATATTTGCTACCCAGTGAGAGAATATTAATTATGAAGATCAATTCACTTACTACCTTTTTAAAGAAAGTATAAAATGAGTTGTGTATTTGCATGTACTCAAATGCCCATTTTTCTTAGCTTTCTTTTTTATATATTAATTCTCTTAGGACATTTCTGGTTATATGTCTGGAAACTTCAGCCATCCAGAAAAAAAAAGGCTGGGAAATAATGAAAAAAATGTGCTGAAAGAATTCACATAAAAGTTTTGGAGACTTGAAAATGGGAACAACAGACACAAAAAGTTATTGAACCAGGAAAAAAAAAGGCCTTCCTGGCAGGTACCTTTATAGCAATACACTGATAACTGTGGGATAAAAATAAAGGCACCTAGACATTATTACAGTTCTCCTCCATGAAATCAAAATTCTAACTCAAAAGTAAAGAGAGAATCTGATTCATATTTTATCTTTCTGGTTTAAACATTAGGGAAAAAAAAATTACCAGTTGTAAAAGAAAAATGAAATCTTAAAAATAAATTTAGTTCAATTATTTAGTTCAAGTATCTTCTTAGGAATTACATCTTATTTACTCCTATACAAATATACACATAAACACACATACAGAGGATGGTACACAATCTGTATATTGACATATAATGTTAAAACTATATAGAATCAGTTTATGTTAATATGAATCTCACCATTGGCCCTTAGATACTGATATTTTCCAATAGATGTCCAAGCAGTGGAAAAAATATAATGATGAGTCAGATGAGAGTTTCTTCCAGTTATTAAATTATTTACTTTCTTTCTGAATATTAGCAATCCAAGAGATATTAAATTAAATGTTAAGATTCTAGGAATTGGATGAGAGATTATTTAAGGAAGGGGAGAGATTCTTGTTTAAATTCTGCCTTTTGAATAATTCAATCCATGCTTTTCATTACTCTCATGCAACCAAGATTTCCTCTGGAGTTTCCATAGTATTCACTAATCACTAATAAAATACTCTATTACCTAATTTGCAAACCCAGGGGATCCTGAAGGTGCAAAAAAAGACAGTAATCTGAGATTAAAAAACAAATTCATAAGTTTCCACTGAGCTGTGATACACTCTTTTTTCCCCTTCTTTTCAATTTATAGGCTTTAGTTGAAATCAGTACCAATTCACATTCCATTCCAAAGGTAAAGGGATTTCACTCAATCACTTGAATATGCAGAGTAATTTTTATTCTTCCCTCCATTAAGATCTAATTCTTCTTCAGAAGGAATTTTCAAGTCTGAGTACTACTCACTCCCCACCCCTTCTTAAATGTTTCCTCTGCTACTTCCTTAGTGAAACTGTCATTTTGTACACCTGAACTACTGCAGTATATCTCTAGTGGACCTCCATTTATAGCCATTTGTCTCAGCTGGCTACAACCAATTCTCCATGCTGCTTTATAACAGATATGTCATTCTTGTGCTCTAAAACTTGTCAACAGAATCTGAATGCCAAGTGAACACAGACCCTGTTCCTTACTGTAGTATTTCAAGGTCTTCACAATCTGGGTCCATCTGCAAACCCTCCATTTTCTACATATCGGACAGGAGACTTTCAGAATTATAGATTTCACAGGCTTATAACCTATCTATCTTTTATCTAGCTATAAATATATGTATGTATGCTAAGTTGCTTCAAACGTATCTGACTCTTTGAGATCCAATGGACTGTAGACTTCCAGGCTCCTCTGTCCATAGGATTCTCCAGGCAAGAACACTGGAGTGGGTTGAGATGCAATCCTCCAAATCTCCATGACCCAGGGATCAAACCCACATCTCCTGTAGCTTCTGCACTGCAGGCAGGTTCTTTACTACTGAGCCACCAGGGAAGCCCATAGATATATGCATATATCTACAAATGTATACCTATAATCACATATAAACTTTCTAAAGTAGATGTTTAAGAAAATAACTGCAAACTTAAATTTTTTTTTTCAAATAAAGAAAACACAAAATTGCCTTAAAACATCAACTTTATTAAGAAATACTTTTTCCTTTCACTTAAATTTAGCATACTTATGAAAATACTTCACCGTGTTCTGTCATCTATTTTTCGTATATCACTATAATAATGATGACTTTGTCATAGATTGGCAGGAATGTCTGGCAATGACAGGTCTTTGGGAATCACTGCAGTAGACTAGTCATTCCCTAAACACACACTGATTGATAATATTATGACTCACAGACTTATATTAATTATGAGAATGGTTGAAAACACAGATGACTGTATCAGTCAAGACCTTGGCAGGAAACCAGCACAGTCAGCAGGGATTCTGAAGGAAATTTAACAGAGTAGAAGCAAGGTCAGGGTTAAGGAAATCAACAAGGTAAGTTAGAGCATCCAGGGATTAGCAACAGCAGGAAGTCCCTGGGGCTGCAAGGAATACTAGAAGGTATCAGAAGCTCAGGGAGGCCTCAAGGAATTTGAAATGAAAGAACCAGAATCCTGAGCCCTTGCTGCTGCTGCTGCTAAGTTACTTCAGTCCTGTCCCACTCTGTGCGACTCCATAGACAGCAGCCCACCAGGCTCCCCCACGTCCCTGGGATTCTCTTTAGCAGAGAGCAAAGAAAGAAAAAAACTACACCCCTTGCCTCTTTCTGATGGTCAATATCTCTCATTGGTCAATTCAGCAGCAAGCCAGAGGGCCAGGGGGACAAGGCTGATAGTGTCAGCAAGGATCAGGCCAGTTCTCTGCACAGAACAGGGAAAAGAAGAGAACAAGGCTAGGGAAATATGGGAAGGGCAAAAGGAAAATATCTAATCAACCAATTTTCTTCCTGGCTTATTTGTAGAAAATTTAAGGCGAGCTAATTTGAACTGCAGTGGTCTTTATTTTGCCCCCTTTCCTTAGCTAATTGTGTTAGAAAGCCTATGTTGGAGCAGTGCTAGCCAAAATCTTTGTGTGTTATGACACATATCAGTCAACCAAAGAGAATTTCGTATGCATACAAACAGTCCTCAGTTTACAAGGTTTTCACTTAAGAATTTTCAACTTTACAATGGTGCAAAAGTGATATGCATTCAGTAGACTCATACTTTGAATTTTGATCTTTTTGCAGGCCACAGCTATGTGGTCTGAGTCCATCTCCTGATGCCGGGCAGCTGCGTTGAGTGACAGCTCCCAGTTAGCCCTGAAATCACGAGGGTCAACCATCAACACTCTGACAGTCACTCTGTACCCATAAAACCATTGTATTCTTTTTTTTCAATATAGTGCTCAATAAAATGTCATGAGATACCTGACATTTTATTATAAAACAGGCTTTGTGCTACACGATTTGTTCAATTGTAGGCTATTGTAAGTGTTCTGAGCACATGTAAGGTAGGTGAGGCTCAGCTATAGTGTTGGCAGGTTAGGAGTATTAAACGCAGTTTTCCAAATTCACTGACATATTGAGTGCAGCACTTTCACAGCATCATCATTTAGGGTTTGAAATAGCTCAACTGGAATTCCATCACCTCCACTAGCTTTGTTTGTAGTGATGCTTCCTAAGGCCCACTTGACTTCACACTCCAGGATGTCTGGCCCTAGGTGAGTGATCACACCATCACAGTTAACTGGGTCATTAAGATCTTTTTTGTATAGTTCTTTTGTGTATTCTTGCCACCTATTCTTAGTATCTTCTGCTTCTGTTAGGCTCTGTGCGACCCCACAGACGGCAAGCCACCAGGCTCCCCCATCCCTGGGATTCTCCAGGCAAGAACACTGGAGTGGGTTGCCATTTCCTTCTCCAATGCATGAAAGTGAAAAGTGAAAGTGAAGTCGTTCAGTCATGTTCGACTCTCAGTGACTCCATGGACTGCAGCCTACCAGGCTTCTCTGTCCATGGGATTGTCCAGGCAAGAGTATCGGAGTGGGGTGCCATTGCCTTCTCCGGAAATGTTCCCTTAGTATCTCTAATTTTCTTGACAAGATCTCTAGTCTTTCCCATTCTATTGTTTTCCTCTATTTCTTTGCACTGATCACTGAGGAAGGCTTTCTTATCTCTCCTTGCTATTCTTTGGAACTCTGCATTCAGATGGGCATACTTTTCCTTTTCTCCTTTGCCTTTTGCTTCTCTTTTTTCTGTTATTTGTAAGGCCTCTTCAAACAACCATTTTGCCTTTTTGCAGTTCTTTTTCTTGGAGATAGCCTTAAGATATTTTTAAGCATATGATTGGTTTAATGGGACAATTCCACCATAAGCTGAGAAAGATCTACATACAAAAGGCTTGGTGAAAAAAATTCTTTTTGCATTCTCTTTATATGATATTTTAAATAAAGATGATTCTACATATTAAATTATACGAAACTTCCTAACAATATTTAAAACTAAAATTTTCACATAGGAAAATCAATCATGCTTTTTTTCATATTTTTTTAGTCTTGGTTTTGATGCTTGAAAGGGTCAGTCACAATTTCTGAGCAAGACCTTAACAAAGTTCTCTTCTTATTCTTAAGACACCTGACTAGAAATGTTGTTGATAACATAGGTAAAACCATTTTTATAGCCTTTTAAAATTTATATGGAATGTGGCTGTATTTAAAGAAAACACCTTTTTTTCCTTTCCTCATAAAGGCAATAAATGTTGTGAATATAATGTTAAATATTACTATAATGATGGAAGTGAATTTCAAGTTCAAAAAAATTTCAAGTCAGGTGTGCCAAAGTTTTAATCAAGTTCTAAATTTCAGAATAAACATGCATTGTCAGGGCAGTCCTTATGCTACTAGCTTTGAGGCCACTTAAAGTCACATCCACTGCAAGTGTTCAAATTTGTGAAAACAGAGATTTAGGGCCACCATCTAGAGCCATGCCCACAGATCTCACCTTCTAATCCTTCCTCCAACACCTTCCTCTGAACTCATAAGTGTTTGCCCTGTCTCTCTGGACATTTAGAACTCCACTGTTAACTTCTTGATGGGCTGTGATGTGTGCTCTCTCTAGTCATTAGATTCCCAGGTGGCAAACCATGTCCAAAGAACTTAAGAGTAGATTATCAGATCTCTCATGATCTAAGCAATGACTCCAGTCTTCCAAACTCCACTCTGACTCCCCAAGGCCAAAGGAGATTGATGTTTCTGACATACAATTGTAAACTTTCCCACCATACACTGACCAAAAAGTTTAAGATCCAGAAAAACATTTGCTTAGTTATAGTCAGTTACCTTTCTGAAAACAGTTCCAAAGAGTAAAAAGATCAACATTGTTATTTTTATAAGATATATAAATGTAATGTTTTTGAGATTTGGTATGATGTTCTACAATCTGATCAGAGACTAGGTATAGGAACATAGGATGCAAGATAAAGCCACTGGTTCCCAGACTTCATTGTCAAATTACCCAGTACACATCTAATGTCCTCTGTCCATTAAAATTCACTTGATGACTTTCCCCCTTTGTAATGGAAGTAAAACAAAGAAATTTTTGATAGAAAGAGTTTGCCTTGTCACAAAAAGTGGCAAGTATGTTTGTAAAGTTTCCATAAGAAATCTGTCTTCAAAAGTTGTGTTAGCTTATTTGTTGTTGCTACTGGAGAATATAGAGAGACCTACTCAAAACTGCGTCTTGAATCCAGTAACTGAGTTAGGATCAGGTGTAACCATTGCCCATAGTATTTGCCCTCAGAGTGACTGCAAACTGCCAAAGCACTTTCCTTCCATGAAACTGATTCTAGAATGAGAGGAAAAAACCCTCTACATCTGCCCTGCCTGAATGTAGAGTCCAGGTCTGCATGTTCCTGTAAAAAAGCATTATTTCCAAAAGCAGAAGACTGAAATAAGTGTCAATATTGAACAGAATATTGTTCAGAGTAATACAAAGAGGCATCAGAATGCTATGTTTTCACTGGTCTCCCAGTTCCATAGTGTCCTATAATTTCTGACGTAATGCACATCTTAAAATAACTAAAAATATGAAACCTAACCTAGAGCATGGCACAACTTGATTTTTCAAGTCTTAATAGTCCATAGGAAAAGAATGCATCAGAAATCTCTCAAGACCAACAGTAAATATGGCAACATCAAGCTGTGTGTTTCTTTGCTAAAATTTTCTCCACCTTTGACCATTAAGTGTTGGTGGTTGCTCTTTTATATTAAGGAGGAACAGAATTTGGAGAAGACATGAGAAGATATTCACTTTGGAGGCTTATACAATATTAACAATAATAGCAGTGTTCAGAGAGTGTTTATATGCCCCATACACTGGTGTTCTGAAGAGCTAGTATTACTTCGGTATATTTAGTTGAAAGCTACAGAAAATAAAACTGGCAAAAGAAATGGGAATATATAGTGTTATGATCTTAAACAGGGTCAATTTGAGAGTTGTCTTAATCCAATGTATTCCTTGTGATTCTGAAATTCATTGGTTCAGGGAAAGAGATGGATCTGGTAGCTTTGGGCTTCATATAAATATTCAACAGCATCAAGAGGAAGAAACGATTTCTTAAGCATGCTTGATATCCAGCTTGTATACAGCTGCATTGTCCAATAAAACTATCACTTCATATTGGTCAATGTTCATGATCTACCAACTCTGAAGAGTAAGAAAAATAATCATATAGGCCTCATTGATTAGAATTGATTCACCTGGCCATTTGCAAACAAATTTCTGTCCTTAGGAAATACTACACATTGGTCCGCTTAAGACTGAAGGTGAAGTCGCTCAGTTGTGTCCGACTCTTTTCGACTCCAAGGACTGTAACTTACTAGGCTTCTCTGTCCATGGGATTCTCCAAGCAAGAACACGGGAGCGGATTGCCATTTCCTTCTCCAGGGGATCTTCCCGACCCAGGGACCGAACCCTGGTCTCCCGCATTGGAGGCAGACTCTTTAACCTCTGAGCCACCAGGGAAGGGATTTCCTAAATTACTAAATTAAGAGAGGGTTGGATTAACACAATTAGCTCAAAGCAGCCTCCCCCTCCACTGTGAGCTGCAATCAGTACTCAAAACTGCATCTTTATTATGCAAAGAGAGTAAGGGTAATGATAGACTGGATACTAAAAGACAGCCAAAATACCAAAGACGGCATTTCACATTTATCATTTTATTCAGTCCTCACCAGGCTCATATGAGGTAGGCTTTTTGTGAAAGCCTCTTTTTCTGATGCTTGTTTACGAATGCTTGACTCTCACAGTTAAATGCCACTTAGCTCAATTAGTTGGGTGAAATAAGAGTCAATTTACCTATTCTGCTTCGGAAATTACAAAAACGAAAAACAACAGTGAAACTTTGAAATAAAATTTTAAATTCCTTTAACATTTTAAGAAAGTGTTAATCTTGAAGTTTCACTTAACCTAGAATTAAAGTTCTAATAATGAAAGGATAAGGTCAAGGCCCAGGCTTTAGCACAGTGTCTAGGATTAATTACTTGGGTCAGTATCTTTTTACTAAACTGATATGCACTCAAATTTTCATTTAATAACATTTTCTTATATGTAACAGCACGTCTCTGACTTTCCCCAATTATGATAAACCTTAATTAACAAAGATTTACTCACGCAAAACTTAGGAAATTTCTACTAGAGATTTTTTTTCTAACGCGAAAGGAAGCACGGAGACCTCCGTAAATAGCAGCAGCAGCATCTCCCACGTAGATCCGGTAATTCTCCAGTCCTAGCCCTTCATTGAATCTTCCTTGCTTAAACATTCCCTCAAAATCCACGGTGAAATACAGGCCTTTCTCAGGCTTAAATTTCCCGGAGTCCAGGTACCCGGGTTAAGGCCGCTGTGAGATTGACAGGCATTTTACCCAATAGCATTGCAGAGAGGCGTGCCATTTGACCGAGCACCAATCAGCACGCAATGAGTCTCCGTCCCCACGGTGAAGGCGGAAGTAAGGCCCTGCGGCGCCCCATGGACTCGCTCCTGGAGCACTTGGATCGTTTCTCTGAGGTTCTGGCTGTCTCCCGCACAACCCACGTCAGCACTTGGGACCCCGCAACCGTTCGCAGAGCTTTACAGTGGGCTAGGTACCTGCGCCACATCCACAGGCGCTTTGGCCGCCATGCCCGTATCCACAAAGCTCTGGAGCAGCGACTACAAAACCAGTGGAAGCAGGAGGGTAACGCTGGGCCCGCTCCAGCCCTGGGCTTGGCGAACTTCCAGGCCTTGGAGCACTGTGACCAGCTGCTGTCTCTGCGACTGCTGGCGAACCCGGCCCTCGGGGATGCCTCCTTTCACTGCCTGCTACAGCAGCTCTTTCCCGGGCCCGGCGTTCCGGACGCCGAGGAGGAGGCGCTCCAGGGCAGCCTGGCCCGCTTCGCCCGCTGCCGGGCCGCTGCCCACATGCTGCGCTTCCACGCCTACAGAGAGAACCCGGTCCTTCAGAAGGACCCAGTGATGAAGACGCAGGCGGAGCTGCTTCTGAGGCGTCTGCAGGAGGTGGGGGAAGCCGAAGCTGAGGGTCCTGGCAGGCTTCTCAGCCGCCTGTGGGAGCGCCTGCCCCAGAACAACTTCCTGAAGGTGGTGGCGGCCGCGCTGCTGCTGCCGGCGGCATCCCCCCGGCTCCAAGGAGAGGAATTGGGAGTAGGCAGCCCCAGAACCCCGAGAGACGGGCGTCAAGAGCTGCTTCGTTGGCTTCTGGGGAAATCAGATATCGTGGGTGCCTTTTGCCGCAACCTCCCAGCCGAGGTTTTAACTTCCGTGGCGGGGCGCCATCCAGAGATGTCCCCTGTCTATCTGGGTCTGCTCACAAACTGGGGTCGCCAACTGCACTATGACCTTCCGAAAGGCCTGTGGATTGGAACTGAGCCCCAGCATGTGCCCTGGGAGGAGTTATTCAGCAGGTTTCAAAGCCTCTGTCAGGCCCTCCTCCTCTGAAAGATGACGTTCTAACTGCCCTGAAGTCCTATAAGGCTCAAGATGGAGATTTCGAAGTCCCTGGTCTTAGCATCTGGACAGACCTGTTGTTAGCTCTGGGGAGTCCTGTATGATATTGCACTGGGGAAGAGACAAGTTTTCAGCCCAGGCCCCGGTTCTCTGTGGGCAACATTGTATTACCGATTACTCTAATGTATGGTTTACGAAATTAAAATTCCTGTGTTCTCACCACATCTCCTGTACTTTCATGTGTCCAAAATATTATTTTAGGTACTAATATATAATAAAGTAATTGTAAATTACAAATATGTAAAGTAACAGCCTTATAGTGCCATGGATTTTCTGGATAGAGGAGGTAACATTGCAAGTATCCTACCTAAAGCCATAGAATTAACAATAGTTGTGTTTTAGAACGTGTATTTCTAATACTCCTGAAAATATATGTGCTTGTCCCAGAAAAAGTAGTTTTCCAGTGACCAACAAGACACCTTTTTTACGTTATTAATGCCTTACTTTTGTAGGTTTTTTTTTTAAGTCCTCAGAAATGAAGAGATTTCTTTAACCAACAACATGTGTTGTCAGAAATGGTTTGGAAAGCCAACTGGCCTAGTTGGTCTTTAAACCCTGGATTTTGGCCTTGTTAACCTGACATTCTAATAAGTTAACCAGTCTTGGGTGCCTGAGTGCTCAGTTGCCTCTGTCTCTTTGGGACTCCATGGATTGTAGCCTTCCAGGCTTCTCTGTCCATGGAATTTTCCAGGCAAGAATACTGGAGTAGGATTCCTACCAGAGGGGATCTTCCCCACCCAGGGATCAAACCTACATTTCCTGCATTGGCAATTGGAACGTGTTATTCAGAAATTTTGTTTTTCATTTCTGCAAATTGAAAGACCAATAATTTAAAGCATTGCCTTAAAGACAAGGAAAAAAGTTTTTAAACCATAGTAGATGCAAATCTATGCCTCTGGATTTGGTGGCAAAAGAATCAAAAGAGACTTCTAAATTAGTACGCCTCTACCATTGAGATTAATACATCACAACCTTGGTGTTAAGAGTTGCCTTATGTTAAATCAAGTGTTGAGTTTAAAAATAAAGTTCTGCCACTTTTCCCTTGGTGATTGCCCTCTGGGGGCAATTTAGAATATTTGTTTAGTATGTGTAGGAACCTAATTTTGTGAGTTTACCCAGATGCTCCACACCTGGCAGACTGACTCCCAATCATCAAACTTAAGAATAATGTATTCATTTTTATTACGGGAGATTCTACTTCCTGTTCAAGATGTTTTCTTCCATATCCAGTTTAGTTGCTTGCAAGATTCTTCAGGAAACGTAAAAATCAGAAAGTTGATTTGAGCAAAAAAATTTATATAATGTAGAATTTTTTTATTCTGTAGTGAAATCTGGAATAAAGTACTGTCCCACTAGCAAGTACACTTTCCCAGATAGATAATCCTGTGTTAACAGTAACAAGTTTGTATTTCCTGTGATTTGTTTCCCTTTTCTAGCTCTAATCCATGTAGAACATATTTTAGATTTAATTTGCCATGAATACAAGAATAAAGACAATTCCTTCTGTTCATTGCCTGAAGGTCTTTTTTCAGGAAACATAACTCAGTGAAGAGTTCTATTCACACAACTTGTAATATTAACCCATAACCATAAAAGTTAGTTTTAAAAAGTGAGAGTTTGTAAACTTATTTCCCTATTTCTGCTGCTATACTGCACTTTTATTTAAGATAAAATGATAAAAATGGTTATAGACCAATAAAGAAAAAAATTTAATCTATTTTTATGCTTACCATATTTTAGGCTCCATGCTATGTTCATTACATAGGTAACCATATTTAGACTTTACATCAAGATTGTATTGTTATAAATCTCACTTCAGTCCAGTTCAGTCGCTCAGTCATGTCCGACTCTTTGCCACCCCATGAACACAGCATGCCAGGCCTCCCTGTCCATCACCAACTCCTAGAGTTCACTCAGACTCAACGTCCATTGAGTCAGTGATGCCATCCAGCCATCTCATCCTCTGTTGTCCCCTTCTTCTCCTGCCTCCAATCCCTGCCAGCATCAGAGTCTTTGCCAATGAGTCAACTCTTCTCATGAGGTGGCCAAAGTACTGGAGTTTCAGCTTTAACATCATTCCTTCCAAAGAAATCCCAGGGCTGATCTCCTTCAGAATGGACTGGTTGGATCTCCTTGCAGTCCAAGGGACTCTCAAGAGTCTTCTCCAACACCACAATTCAAAAGCATCAATTCTTCAGCGCTTAGCCTTCTTTATAGTCCAACTCTCACATCTATACATGACCAATGGAAAAACCATAGCCTTGACTAGATGGACCTTAGTCGGCAAAGTAATGTCTCTGGTTTTGAATATACTATCTAGGTTGGTCATAACTTTTCTTCCAAGGAGTAAGCATCTTTTAATTTCATGGTTGCAGTCACCATCTGCAGTGATTTTAGAGGCCCCCCAAATAAAGTCTGACACTGTTTCCACTGTTTCCCCATCTATTTTCCATGAAGTGGATGCCATGGTCTTCGTTTTCTGAATGTTGAGCTTTAAGCCAACTTTTTCACTCTCCTCTGTTCACCTTCATCAAGAAGCCCTTTAGTTCCTCTTCACTTTCTGCCATAAGAGTGGTGTCATCTGCATATCTGAGGTTATTGATATTTCTCCCAGCAATCTTGATTCCAGCTTGTGTTTCTTCCAGCCCAGCGTTTCTCATGATGTACTCTGCATAGAAGTCAAATAAGCAGGGTGACAATATACAGCCTTGACATACTCCCTTTCCTATTTGGAACCAGTCTGTTGTTCCATGTCCTTTTCTAACTGTTGCTTCCTGACCTGCATACAGATTTCTCAAGAGGTAGTCAACTGGTCTGGTATGCCCATCTCTTTCAGAATTCTCCACAGTTTATTATGATACACAAAGTCAAAGGCTTTGGCATAGTCAGTAAAGCAGAAATAGATGTTTTTCTGGAACTTTCTTGCTTTTTCCATGATCCAGCAGATGTTGGCAATTTGACCTCTGGTTCCTCTGCCTTTTCTAAAACCAGCTTGAACATCAGGAGTTCACGGTTCACATATTGCTGTCTAGGTTGGTCATAGCTTTTCTTCCAAGGAGCAAGCGTCTTTTAATTTCATGGTTACAGTCACCATCTGCAGTGATTTTGGAGTCCAAAAAAATTAAGTCTGTCCC
Source organism: Madoqua kirkii (assembly GCA_006408675.1). Taxonomy (NCBI): domain Eukaryota; kingdom Metazoa; phylum Chordata; class Mammalia; order Artiodactyla; family Bovidae; genus Madoqua; species Madoqua kirkii. The sequence goes on from SJYC01135528.1 coordinate 29,413, forward strand.
TGTTTCCATTGTTTCCCCATCTATTTGCCTTGAAGTAATGGGACTGGATGCCATGATCTTAGTTTTCTGAATGTTGAACAAACAAAGTTGAACTTAAAGTTAAGAACTTAAAAAGATGATACTGATATAGGAATTTTATTATCACTCCAAAGTCTATATCTAGGAAGAAAGTGAAAGGAAGGAATGGGAAATTGAATAAGTGAATTCAGAATACTTATGAAACACCAGATAAAATGACTGCATATGTATGTTGCTTTTTGTTAATATTATTGGAGGACAAATGTCAATGCTCTGTAGAACTTCCCTCAGGCTGGCTGTATATTTATTAAATACATTAAAATGTTTTAAATCTAAATGCTCTTGCCTAAGAGCTAGCTACTTACTTAGGTTCTGATTCTAATGGAAAATATGTAATATTTGACTTTGAGTGCAAAATGCGTAATATTTGAGTAAATAAGACTTTGCATTTGTATGCTGTCATATAGTATACAAAGCTCTACAGTTAAATAATCTTAGCAGAACCTCTTAATATAACTGTTAGGGTAATGTGCTGTGAACGTCAAGTTTTCTTAATCAAAGAGTTGAGACTACAGTTCAATTTGTCATGAATTTGAGCAAACTTTGGGAGATAGTGGATGATAGAGGAGCCTGGCATGCTACAATCCATGGAGTTGCAGAAAGTCAGACACAACTTAGCGACTGAACAGCAATAGCAAATAATGACTCTTTAAGTGGTAAAGTCAACAAGGATCTAGATCTCCTCTAACTTAAATTCACTCCACAAATCATTTTTGGGGAGGTAGACTGGTGATGTGAAAATCAATACAGAACTGGCACATGGCAGAAAATCTATTTATTAAATATTATTTAAATTCAGGTTATTATCTATTATTATAACTTTGACCTGGTTTATTCACTTTCAGAGTCAGAGTCTCCTCATCTATAAAATGGAAAAATTCTAGCTTGTGGTTGTCTGGGGGGAATGGCAAGGGAGGTTGGATTGGTATATTTGGGACTAGAATGTATAAACAGCAAGGTCCTATCTTACAGCACAGGGAAGTATATTCAATATTCTGTAATAAGTCATAATAGAAAAGAATATGAAAAAATGTGTATATCTTAAACACTTTGCTGTATACCAGAAACTAATAAATGTATTATTAATCAAGTATGTGTGTGTATGCTCAGCCATAACTGATTCTTTGTGACCCCACAGACTGTAACTCACCAGGCTCCTTCGCCCATGGAATTTTCCAGGCAAGAATACTGGAGCGGGTTGCCATTTCCTACTCTAAGGGATGTTCCTGACCCAGGGACAAACCTAAATCTCTTGTGTCTCTTGCATTGGCAGGCAGATTCTTTACCACAGAGCCACCTGGGTAGTTCCCAAACTATCCGTGGTGGTGGTGGTTTAGTTGCTAAGTTGTGTCTGACTATTTGCAACCCCATGGACTGTAGCTTGCCAGGCTCCCCTATCCACGGAATTTCGCAGGCCAGAATACTGGAGTGGGTTACCATTTCCTTTTCCAGCTGTACAATACTAAATCAACTATACTTCAATTAAAATAATTCCCCAATATATCTTGGTTCAAGAAATTTTATCAGTTATTGTATTTTATTTTATTATATTTTGAGTGAGTTTATGACATGCAGACAGATACAGAATTGTTATAATAAGTTGAAACTTTTATTTATAAAATTTTTAAATAACATTTTATTTTCTTAAATTTTAAACTTCTAATTTTGTAGTGGGGTATAGACAATTAACAATTAGTGACATTTTCATGTGAACAGCAAAAAGGACTCAGCCGTACATATACAGGTACCCACTCTCCCCAAACTCCCCTCCCATCCAGGCTGCCCATAACACTGAGCAGAGCTCCGAGTGCTCTACAGTAGGTCTTCGTTTATTTGTTTATTTTCGACTGTGCTGGGTCCTTGTTGCACAGGCTCTTCTCTGGTTGTGGCGAGGGAGGGCTCCTCTCCAGTTGCGGTTCTTGGGCTTCTTATTGCAGTGGCCTCTCGCTGTGAAGCATGCCTGGGCTCTCGGGCTTCATTAGTTGTGGCATGTGGGCTCAGTCGCTGCAGTTTCTGGGTTTTAGAGCACAGGCTTAATAGCTGTGGCACATGAGCTTGGTGGCTCCACAGCTTGTGGGATCTTCCCTGACCAGGGTTCAAACCCGTGTCTCTTGCATTAGCAGGTGGATTCCTTAGACTGAGCAACCAGGGAAGCCCTGAATCTTTTATTTTGTAGTGAGACTTTCTGCTGTAAAATCTTGTTTCTTCCCCCAGTGTTTCCTCTCCTGCACTTTTTCTAGCGTCTCTTGTGATTCTGATTAGGCTTATATTAAATCTTCTTACACGGCTCTTATTCCTACAATCTCTCTTTCATAGTTTTTATCTCCTTACTACTCTATGCATTTGTGGAAACTGCTGTTACCTCCTAGGATACATTTCCCTGTCTTCATTTCAGTAATCCTATCTCAGCCCCTGATGGCTTAGCAGTAAAGAATTCACCTGCAGTGCAGGAGACACAGGAGATGTGGGTCCGATCCCTGGGTCAGGAAGATCCCCTGCAGGAGGAAATGGCAACACACTCCAGTATTCTTGCTTGGAAAATCCCGTGAACAGAGGAGCCTGGTGGGCTACAGTCCAAAAGATCACAAACAGCTGGACACAACTGAGTGACTCAGCATGGCACAGCTCAGCCCCAAGTTTCTGCTAGAAGTGGCCATCCAGCTAGAGAGTAAGTTTCCCAGTCGTCTAGTTACGTGTGGCCACAACACTAGATTTTGACCACTTGTGTATAAGCAGAATTGATATTCACAACTGAGGGTTCACACTGCAGAAATATGAAATCATTTGCCTTTAAAGCTCTGTTTGTCACTTCAAACTGGCTGGAGGGTCATGTGGTACTGGTGAGCCACCTTGAATCACAAGATTGAGAAAGACTGGAACAACTGCTGAGAAACTAAGTCCAGTGTTCAGGATGGCAGACCAGAGGCCACGTGTCCCATTTGTCTTGTTGTTAGAGAGAGAAATAAGTCTCTTTTTACCCTTCTTTTATCCAAATCACTGCTTTGAAGGGTAGTTATCACATCAACTTCGCCTATATCCTCAGTAAATATATTGGTATATTCTTATTAATCCACTCTTATCTATCTGAGGTTTAAGAATCCATTATGTTTTAAATTTCAACAAAAATTTTTTTCCTATAAGTTTTCTTTGGCTTTTTACTCTCTCAGATCTGTCTGATCATTTTGTATAATCTGATGTTACATGTTTATTTTTTGTGATTCCATTTTTCTTTTTACATTGTTACTTTATATTCTGTAGTAATAATTTTAAAACCTCAAGTCCCTGGGGATCTAATCCTGTTTGTTGTTTCTATGAATCTCACTCATGATAATTTGTTTCTTTACATATTTCTTTACATATATTGTGAGTTCACATTTGTTTGATTTAATCTATGGAAACCAAGATGTCTAAATAGGGTATTCTTTCCCCATGAGGGCATTTTCAATAGTTTCTGTCAGTAGTGAACACATGTAACCGAGGGGCACTATGACTAGGTTTCTGGCTTAAAGCAAGGAAATTTGACTGCAATTTCCCTACCTTGTGGCTTGCTCAAAGCATAAGTTATAAATCGGATTTGTATACTATTCACACCTCTTTGTTTTTGCAGATATATATATATTTGAAGAAGAAAGATAGTCTGGATATTTTCTTTATTTCTTAAAATTTCAACAAAACATTCAAAACATATATTATTGAGAATCTAAAGTTTCCAGCAGTTGAGTCCTACTGAACATACCCATACAATCATAGCTTTGCCAAAATCAGAAGGCCTCATATCACTTTAACCCTTGCCGCTCTGAATTTTCCCCTCAATACTCCTCTTAAAGAAGTCAAGGTCACCCATCATGTTTATCATCCCAAATTCAAAGGACATTTTTCTGATCTCAAGTAACTTGACTTAGTAGCATTAGATGTTTTGACCCCTTTCTACTTTTTGAAACTAGGCTTGAAATTCTGCTCTCAAAACTTGTGTGACCTTCCTCTATCCTGGTTTCCTCCTACATTTCTAGCTATATTTTTCTCGTTCTGATTTTTTTTGGCTCCTTCTCCGAATCAATCTTCCCCAGGATTTCTCAAAGTGTAACAGTCTGCTTCCTCTCTTGTACATGCTCTCATCCCAGGTGATCTCATCCCTTTTCCACGGCTTTAAATACTACCCGTATGCTTCCAACTACCCAGTTTACATCTGCAACCCAGAGCTCTCATCAGAACTTCAGGGTGAACGTCCTCACTTCAAAGTCTCACAAGCCTCTCAAGACAAATATATGCAAGACAGAATTCTTCATATCCCCACAGAAGTCTACTTATTCCTATGCATTTCTCAGTAAATAGCCAGGAACCTGGGAATTATTCTTGAATTCTTTCACTCACTTAGCCCTCACAGGCAATTTATTAACATATTTCACCTTATCTAAATTTCTGCTCATCAGGACAGGACAGGGTGACCACAGGTTCTTATTTTCCCAGGACAGATGGGGGTCATGCTTGTTGTCCTGGCATAACTGATACAAGTACAGTATGCTTTTTCATTCTCTAAAATGCCCTGGTTTGGCTGATAACTCATATGCTCACCCATCTATCACATCTCTGCCAGATCACCACAATGAGCTGGCTTCTCTATTTGCTTTGCAGCATATTTTACAGTCCATTCTCCACCGAAAAGCTCAAGTAGTCAATTTTCAGTCATGTTCACTGAGAAATTTAAAGTCAATGGGAGAAAACTTACACAGACTTTTACTACTATATCTATCTATATAGCATCTGTACATACATACTTCTTCTGTCTGAAGCTATTCTATATTAAGCCAATTTCTATACACTCCAGCCTCATGGGAATTCTTTCAGTTCTTGGAGTAGAAAAGCTGAGCTGAACTAAATTCAGCCAAGGATGTTCTCACCTAGTCTTCACTTTACAGCTTAATTTCATTCTCTCACCATGATGCCTCTATTTAGACATATTTCACCCTGTTATTTTTCTTCAGCCCACCCATTGCCCTATAGTTGTGTTGCTCATGTGTGTCTGTCTTTTCTACTAGAGTGTAAGTTTATTAAGGACAAAACTGTTGTGCTTGAATGTTCAAGGCCTTCACACTATACTGGCATATATTATGTGAAAGTGAAAGTTGCTCAGTCATGTCCAGCTCTTTGTGACCCCATGAACTACATAGTTCATGGAATTCTCCAGGCCAGAATACTGGAGTGGGTAGCCTTTCCCTTCTCCCGGGGATCTTCCCAACCTAGGGATCGAACCCAGGTCTC